>JAOTQJ010153832.1:0-30580 GCA_025642045.1 Solanum sejunctum
AACAATTCAATATACAACCATATACAAATTCCATTCCCAATTCGATCACAAGTTCGAAATTCGTAATTCCGTTAACTGCCAATTCAATTTTCGTGTTTTACCTTCTTTTTAACACCTTCCTAATACCTTCATAACCTTTAATTAACATAAACATAGATAGAAATTAACATACCTTGCAAGCCTTTACTACTCCCAAAACTTTCGTATCCGGCAAACTATGCGTTTTCTTGACCAACCAACGCCACCACGCTACTTAGGGGCTTAAATATACCGAGTTTGAAGCATCAAATAATTGAAAACATGAAAAAATCGAATTGTTTTTGAAATTTACTGTAGCAACCCGAGGCTACTACAACTTGTTCAACAATTTTTTTTATTTTGCTAAGTATGGGATGTTGATCTTGTACAAGATATATATGGCCATATATATAGGCAACACATATACCACTTGGGCCAATCAAAACTTCACACACACCTTGACCCCACATTAACTTTATCCTTAAGGACCAAACTTAGAAGAAATATTGTATTCGGTCCCAAACTTTATTAAATCGAACCAATTAAGAACGTTCGGGGTTTAAATTACGTTACGGGTCCTAACATGAGAGCCTTACCAAGAACACTCACTCAATATGTGTAGAAACCCTTAAGCTTTCTTCTAAAGAAATGTCAAATATATACACCCACATAGAAATACTTGGAGCAATTTTATTTGCTAGACAACTACTGCAGACTGTGAGTGTACTGTTTGTTGGGTGTCAGTTTTAGGTTACAAATCTCATGGGATCAGGTCCCTCATCTGTTCTCATAATTTGTTACATCATCAAAACTTCATAACGTCATTTGGCTCATAGAAGCAAGGATATAGAAAAGAGGGTCAATTGCGACAGTAGCTGAGGGAGACTTGTTCTATAATAAGAAAAATGACTTTCAATGAAGAGGTGAACTTGAGAAGATCACTAAGAGTAAGCATTCAAGTGCTAGTGTCAATAAGGCCTAACTCGTGGGGATGCAGTAATGCATCTATGAAATTCTTCCACTGAGCATACTCTACTAGTACTTTAAATCTTTTGTAAAATTTACTTTCACTAGATCTATGTTAGAGATAGCAAAATATTCGTTAGAGCACTTGTGCAAGTCACTACTTAGGTGACAACAAATTTCATTACTTTAGGATTGTTGAAGTTACTGCTATCATTTATCCAGACTTCTCAAAGCTTATATTGATCATATATTTGATGTATGGGTTGCATGTCAAACCATAGGCGAAACTACCAAGATCATAATTAATAAAATTTAGTAAGGTTGATATATAGATATATATTGGTCGTACATGACGTATAGGTATATATCAGTCTTATATCCATCCATTTGTCTCTAATGTTGACATATGATCGTACATCCCACATACAAATTTTCTGTGGGGGCTATAAATGGGAAATTGTAAAAAATCTATACATTCATGTTTAGCTCAAGATTTTTTGCTCTTTATTTTTGGTTGAATTTTGAGAGAGAAATGATCCTAGGACTTCCTCTAATCATCTAAGGGGGGTTGCTACTCAATTCCCATATTTATTATACCAATTTATCAAGGATTATCATGCAATCAAATCTAGTTCTATAATATCTCTACTTTTAGACTAAGGTTTGATCTATTAAGTAAGAGTATATCACCCACTATGAGAACACAATCATAATTATGAGAAGAGGTTTAGTTTTGATGTATTATGTATTAAAAATTTGAAAGAGCTGAATTTGAAGGATCTAGATGATATATACGCAAGGTATGTGTCACGATCCAAACTAGATCGTAGACATGACATGATGAATAGAATTCTGAATTAAGGACCCTAAATAAGCCTCTTAGTATAAGCATGACTAACTTAAAATAAGAATCATACAAGGGAATAAAATATCAAATATAAGTCCTAAAAATACTTTTTTCACATAGCTACTCAAATAAGTAAAATACTAGAGTAACACAGATAGAACCAAATACATAATAAGTCTCACATAACCTCTACCACCTAGATGGGGCGTAGGACAAACCCTAGCTCACCAACATAAAAGTATAAAAAGAAAATAATAAGAATATATAATATGATTGCATCCTTGAAGAATGAGAACTCACCAACAGGGTCAAAGCAATATTAACCACGAGTTTGATGTGGGATATGCACCTTTATTATAAAATAATATATATAAAAGTATACAATCAGTACTATGAAATATACTGAGTATGGAGTATGTGAATAATATTATATATGTGGATAATATTATATGATAATGTAATAATTTTAAAAGCTATTAGCACAATGACTTATAAAACTAGTCATAAAAATTGATAATTGAAACTGAAATAACTAATACAAGGTCAATGCATAACTCTGAGAATCATATCATAAACTAAGTGATCATAGTCACAAATTTTATATAGTGGGAGGTACTACTGACTGACATATCACCATGTGAACTGTAAGAATTTTGGGATCATAAGTCATCCAAGTGAATCAATCCAATCCAGTCTTAACCTGATCTTTGAGTAGTGAAAAATATCTGGTTTAAAATTAAAGGTGGTATAGTTAAATAATAATTGTACAACTAGAAAAGAGTAGTTTTTTAACTTCTTAACCACGCTTTTATTTTAAAGAGGAGTCGTAGTCTCCTGATGGAAGTGGGTAAGGGAAGTATAATGATCCGACCCAGGGGCCAAGTCATCACATGACAGATGAGATACGCAAAGGCACCTCACCCAAGTCATCTTAAGCATCTCAAGCATTCATAGGCATAAACATGAGTAAAAGTAGAATTTAAAATCGTAAAAGGTCTATGGGCCTTTTTAAAGCAATAAAGCAACATTAAAAAAATAACATGATTAACTAATATACTTTGTCCACAAGCATACCAATTAATACATAGGTGGACAAAATCGGTGTGGCCAGTTTCCATCAATAGAAATGGCTCCATAATTGTGTAACATAGAAAGTAAATGACTCAAAAGAGCCATAAATACATCATATCAAAATAAATACAAGGTAGAAAAGAAAATGGTAGAGTCCTAAACTAAGGGCTCACAACAAATAAAAGTGCTAGTCTTAAACATTGAATACTAGCCATGAGCCGGTGAGGAGTATCTGTCCCTACATGGTTTAGTATGTAAGATGCAATGCATGTATGAAATTATAATGCCATCATTCATAAATATAGCATATGAGTACATATGAGATTGAAGATACGTAAAGTGAGCTTCAACATACATAAGAAATATAGCTCAATATGAATCAGAGTCAATGCATGTAAAATCACATGAAATGAAAACATATCATAGGATTATAAATTTGCGGGAGAAGACCTTAACTAACATATAAGACCTTGTGAGCTACTACATGGAATCCAACATAACCTCCTATGTTGGAATAGGGACACCACTTGTTGGGTGGAGCTTCGTCAACTTCACATGTATCTCAAAAACATAAATGGCTTACATAGATCCACTAGCCTAGCCTACAAGGACTCCTATGGTGGCATATCGTTAAAGACTTTGAGATTTAGCTTTTATGGGTCATGCCTCAACTAAAAGGGTGAAACCCAATCTTAAGTCCACTTGGTGCTAAGTTATCCCATGGAATCTTTAAAATATAACATAGAATCATAAGTAACAATCATAGGAGTAGCTCAATCTTTAGGAGCCACCAAGTGAATATTGTCCTTTCATCTTGCGGACCTTTCTTAAACATCTTTAGGGCAATTGTTAACATGCTTATATCTTTGACAAATCAATGCTTTAAACCTTAAATTTAATGCCCTATCATAAATCATGCGAAACTTTACTTGAAAACTAGATAAGCTAGGCTTTTAAATGGAACAATCACAAATCACATAAATCATGGAAATATACTTCTTTAGACATATGTAAAACAATCCATGTCGTATCGACAACAAAAAATCATCATTAGAGTTATCATCAATAACTTAAATACATGCATATACTAGTAAAATATCATAGAATATCATTAATAGCATTTAATAGCATAAAACATCATGAAATCATCATATGCATGCATAATATCTTAAAGGTACTTAATGAAAAAGTAAAATACTTAAAATAGGACTTTATGGGTGGAAAGGTGCCTATAAATCAACTCACATACCTTTAGAGATCTTAGGAAGAATGAATTTATTGTTGAAAGTGAAAACCCCTTCGACAACCTAACCTCCTTAGCTTGTTCTTGAGAGAGTAATTGTCTTTAGAAATTTGAGAGTAGAGAGAGTAAAGGGAAGAATAGGGTGTTAGGGCTTTGAGGTTAATTTTAGGTTCCTGTTGTTCCCAAAAATCACAGGGTTTAGAAATAGGAATGACAGAAATGAAAAAACTGTGCTTTATTAAAAATGCTGGATTCAACCTATGAAAGCCCATTTACAGGCTGTGGAATGAACCACGGGCCACAAGTCCCATCCGTGTTATTAACCTTTCCCAAAATCTCTGAAACCAATATTCTGACCAAAACCATGAAACCTTACCTTACGTACCATATGATGACTTACGGGCTGTGGTTAGACTCGTAGAGTCCTTTAACACTTAGTCATTTTCCCACTTTCCTAGACCCTATCCACAAAGTGTTTCAACAGGTCATGCTTTATCCAATAGGCCATGTTGGTAACACATAGATCACTTCCAGCAAACTCCAAATTTCTTTCATGTCTAATAGTCTCACTCACGAACCTTTCTATGAACCATCATCCATTCTATGGGTTGTTACTAGGTCCGTGGGTTACCCCACACTTAGAAATTGATGTCCTGCTAAAATAACCCACTTTTGATGCTTAAACTTGAAATTTTGTGTGTTCTTAAAGTGATGCTAGTTTGTTTAACATGTTTTTATATTTATTTTGTAGAATTATAGAATTCAGTATGATTTTGGGCAAAGTTTTGCATAATTGAAGTTTTTGTGACTTTAGTGACAACTCTACAGGCCGTGGTTCGATCCAAGAACCATAGGTTGGTTTCGTGATCTAGATTTAGTGAAGGGCCAAGTTTCAGATGTTACATCCATGAACTATCAGATGAGCTATATATTGATTCACGTGTCATAGATAAGGTCATGCCTAGAGGATCAAATATTGAAGAGTTTCATAAAAGCTAGTAGATGAAACCCTCTACGGGTCGTAAGTCAGAAGACAGACCATAAGAAGGTCTCGTAAAGTTGAAGTCTAATTTTAGAAATTGAGTACGAAGCCAAGGTACAAGCGATGGTTCCATATACAACCTTTAACCTCGTCTGTAGAAGTTGCTAAATCTAATTTTTTATTCTATTTTTGGATTTGTATTTTACTTATTATAAATAGGTCTTTTAGGTCTTTTTATTAGGGAGACCATGAGAGAGGACAGAAATACTCGGAGAACTCATATTATGTGATTTTAACATTGAGATTATTACATCATGATTTCTTGTGGAGAATTTTGGATTTGTTATTCTTAAATTCATCATTGTAAGTGCTTAATTATGCTATGCTATTCCATAATATGATTCTTTCATCTATAATGAGTATGCATAGCTAAATCCACAATTAGGGTTATGACCCATGAAGAATTAACAAGGTTAAGTCATATAATTCATAATTCTTGAAAAAGTGTGCATGCATGTATAAATTAATGCACTTCATTATGAATGCTTTTTAAGGGTGGCAAACATTAGAACTAGTCTAATTCTTACTAATTGGTTCAAGGTATTAATGAATGGGAAATAGAGATTAATTAACTTGATATGATGTGATCTCTCTCGTCTAATCAACCTAACTGGATTAAGGGGCAATTGTACTGGAATAAAAGGTAAGGTTTAGCTATGTCATACTGTGGGGATGGATCAAATCACATAGTGAAATTTACCTCTCATATGGATCAAAGGGTTTGGTGAACTTAACTTACAAGTTCTGTTGCTACACACTAGAAAAAATTACTATTGTCTCGCTATACTAAGTAAGAAATTCATGGGGAACACAATACTCTAGTTACATCTCTCTTTGATTTCAAAAAACTTGCTTCTCATTTAGGTTCATTTACTGCAATTACAACCCCCCTTTTGTGAGATAAATAGGTTAATTCATTTGAATTGCTCATAATTACACCAGCTCTAGACCATATTCCCTGTTGGTTTGACCCTTGTCATGACCCAAGCCTAGGGCATAGATGTGACATGGTGAATGGGGAACCCGAAGGAACCCCAAACAACCCTCTTAACTTATCATTACATATTATTGATCGCGAAATCATATAAAAGACATAAATAGTAAGAATAGGGACAAATGGGTTAATGGGAAAGCTTGCATAACATCATAATCAAGAGACAAAACATCAAAGCTCATATCATAGATACATAACATGTCCAACAAACACCTATAATACTTAGATAAGAGCGGGGGCCAAGACAAAACCATTCTTACACTCATAGTCAAAATAGACAATAAAGAATAGTGTCTAAATACATAATAAGAGAAATGTACACTAAGGTCTCTGAAGTAGACGCCTCACCAACTAGCTTGAGTAATACTAAACTAGCCACATAGAGGAGGAGAATGATTAACTTGGGCTTCAGTTCCTGCATGGTGATATCATGTAGGCAAGAGTATGCATTAGTATGTTTTAATGTACTAAATATGTAGGATGGAATGCAATAAGAGATAGACATCATAAAAAATGCATAATAATAGTCAATAGGCATAATATAAGAACATGGCATGTATGATCAATGCAAAAGTAAAACATGCTCAAGTAACTCATGGTCATATAAGATATTATATGTGAAGAAGAGACCAATCTAGCTTTCCGAAGTACAAAACCCTTGGTAGGTTAGTGATGATGACACCCCATCACTTAAGTGGTATAAACCCCTCACTAGGTTCATGAGTAGAAACCCAAATCTAGGTTGATGATGATGTCACCCCTTCACCCTGATAGCGAAGTACAAACCCCTCACTTGGTTGATGAGAACTAACCCCCATCTAGGTTACCCGGGCTCTTGGTCCCCCCGGATTGGGCATGGTCTAATGCAATTCCTTATATAGAATTCATCATACAAATAAGATTATTTCATCATCATAATATCATTCCTATCATATCTCATGCTTTGGACCATTAATTCCTCAAGAAACCATAGTCGGACATTTTATCAAACACTTGGAGGATGTGTAATAGGTGTACAAGACCATGCAATTTAGAGATGAAATCATGCAAGAAAATCTAGTATAAAATCATCAATCAACACGTTGCAACTTCCTCAAGAAATATATATCAAAACCCCTCATCAAACCTTACAATAGATCTACGATTTATAGCTCAAAACATAGCAAAATAGTCACAACTTTACATAACTTTAATATAGTTCATAGACATGTTCATACTAGTAAACCCATTAGTAAAATAAACTTTAATCTTGCAAATTGACTAAAAAGGAGATTAGGGCACAATGGGTGGAAGAACCCAATGGGTAAAACCTACATACCTTAGCTTTGGAGAAACTCTTTGTGAAGATTGAAAATGGAGGCTTGAAGCTTGAAGGAAATCTTTAGTTTCGGATGAGGGTTTTGAGACTTGAATTTAGGAGTGAATGATATGGCTAAGTGTTTGAGTAAGTATTGGAAAATGTTTAGGATGATATGAGGGTGGAATATGGCTTAGTATAGGTAAAAACATGTTTGGGAACACTTAGATCCAAAGCCCAAAATTCTTGGACCGAGATAGAAAAATTGGGTAAAAAAATGTATAGGAGTGCGCCCTTGGCACGTCGCGCTAGGGGCGCAGATTGTCTCTGAAAATCATATTTTTGTGATTTTTAAATTTTATTATGGTTGCTCTTAAATCAGTGTTAGATCCTTATTCCCCTTATTTTGACCCCTTGAATAAGAATATGAAGTCAGATTTTGGATATCGCGCACGAATTTTGAGATATATAGAATTTAAAATTCTAGGCATTTCAAGCCACATTTTCAGGCACTTTTTGGGGTCGTTTCAATATCTCCCCCTTGGGAACATTCGTCCTCTAATCTAAAAGAGATGTACAAGACAAGAGTATTCATAAACAAATCAGCCCAACAAGAATGCAACATTACATTTAAACCACCATTTTCAAATCTCAACATAAAAGTAAAATCATCACAAATTTGCCAACTTAAACATGAATGCATTGAATGACATAGAGGCTGAAATGCAAGACTTGAAATCATATAGTGGACTTACGATTAGTACCTTTGGCTTGAGTAGAGTGGAAAAGATAAGGATACCACTTTTCCATGTCTGCTTCGGCCTACCATGTAGCACTTTCAAATTGTTATCCAAAGGACCTTAATGGATGCGACCTCCTTGTTCCTCAATCTTTTCACTTGCCAATCCAAAATCTAAACTAGAACCTCCTCATAAGTCAAGTTATCTTCAAAAACACCTACAACATCAAGAGGCACAATAGCATTAGGATCACCAACACATTTTTTCAACATAGAGACATGGAACACCAGATGAACCAAATTCATTTCACTGGACAACTTCAACTCATAAGCTACATTGCCAATCCTCTTCAATACCTCATAAGGACCAATGTACCTTGGACTCAATTTCCCCTTTTTACCAAAATGGACCATACCTTTCATTGGAGAAACCTTCAAATAAACCCAATCACCCACTTTGAATTCAAGGTCTCTTATTCTCATATCGACATAAGATTTTTGACGACTTTGGGCCATTCTTAACCTTTCCCTGATCATCCTAACCTTCTCAAGAGTATCCATAACTAGATCCGGTCCCAATAACGCCACCTATCTAACTTCAGACCAACTAACCAGTGATCTACAATGTCTCCCATAAAGAGCCTCAAAGGGAGCCCTACAAATGTTAGAGTAATAGCTATTGTTGTAGGCAAACTCAATCAATGGAAGATGATTATACCAACTACTCTTAAGCTCCAAGACACAAGCCCTGAGCATACCCTCAAGTGTTTGAATGGTTCTTTTGGCTTGGCCATCCGTTTGAGGGTGAAAGGCCGTAGTAAGGTGAACTTTTGTACCAAGACATTTTTGAAAAGACCTCAAAAAGTGTGAAGTGAATTGTGCACCACGATCCAATATGATGGACAAAGGAACCCCATGTAACCTCACCAACTCATAGATGTACAACCTTGCATACTCTTCAGCCCCATATGTTTAATCAGTAGGAAGTGAGCCAATTTCATCTTCCTATCAACCACAACCCAAATGGAATTAAAACCTTTTCTAGTCTTGGGAAACCCAACCACAAAATCCATATTAATCACCTCCCACTTACAAGTAGGAATCTCTGTGTCTTGGGTTAGGACACCCTTCCTTTGATGTTCAGCTTTGACTTGTTGACAATATGGCAACCGAAAAGGAATTTGGCAATGTCCCTCTTCATGCCTCCCCACCAATACACATCCCTCAACTCTCTATACATTTTGGTGGAACTGGGATGGAAAGAATAAGAAGAATTATGGGCCTTATCAAAGATTTTCTCCCTCATACCATCAACACAAGGCACACATAACATACCTTGGTACCTAAGGGCACCATCTCCCCCTAGGGAGAAAATCTCTACTTTGCCCTCTTTCACCAAGGCCTTCAATTAAAGCAAGGAGGATTCAAGATCTTGTTTTGCTATCACCTCAACAACCAATGAAGACTTAGACCCATCATTAACAACAACACCATCGTCACAACCTCTTCCAACCTAACCCCTAATCTATCCAATTGATGCACCTCCATAGCCATTTCCTTATCACCACCATTAAGATGGGCTAGGCTACCCATAGACACCCTACTCAAAGCATCCGCCACCACATTTTCCTTACCCGAATGATAGTGCATACTCATATCATAGTCTTTAAGAGGTTCTAACCATCTTCTTTGGCTCAAGTTGAGATATTTTGAGTGAAGACATATTGGAGGATCTTGTGATCAGTGAATACATCAACATGCACCACATACAAGTAGTGGCACCGAATCATTAATGCAAACACAACGACAACTAACTCTAGATTATGGATAGGGTAGTTCCTTTTATGTACCTTGAGTTGTTTTGAAGCATAAGCTATGACCTTACCATTTTGTATCAACACACAACCCAAACTAACCTGAGAAGCATCGCAATACACCATAAATCCTTCAGCCCATTCGATAGTGATAATATAGAAGTGGCTACAAGCTTGTCTATCAATGTTTGAAAGCTCCTCTCACACTCATCGGTCCATACAAACTTAACCTTCTCTTGAGTCAATTTTGTCATAGAGGAAGAATTAGACGAGAACCTACTCACAAACCTTTTATAATAATCCGCTAGGCCCAAGAAGCACCTAATATCCGATAGGGTCAATGGTCTAGGACAATTTCTAATGATATTGATTTTCTTCGGATCTACCTTAATACCGTCCATCGATACTACATGACCCAAGAATACAACCTCCTTCAACCAAAATTCACACTTTTAATATTTGACATATAATTTGTCCTCGCTCAATCTGTGCAGCACAACCCTTAAATGCCCCATATGATTCTCCATACTATGTGAATAGATCAAAATATCATCAATGAAGAACATAACAAAGGAATAAAGGTAAGGTTTGAAGACCCTATTCATTAGGTCCATGAAGATAGTCGGTGCATCGGTCAACCCAAAAGACACCACCATAAATTCATAATGCCCATATCTAGTCTGGAAGGTTGTCTTCGGAATATCATACTCCCTCACCCTCACTTGATAATACCTAGACTGAAGATCAATCTTATAGAAAAAGCTATCCCCTTACAATTGATCAAACTAATCATCAGTTCTTGGAAGAGGATATCTATTCTTTATAGTGACCCTATTGAGTTTCTGATAGTCAATACACATCCTAAGGGACCCATCCTTCTTCTTTACAAATAACACCGATGTACCCTAAGGTAATTGACTAGATATAATAAATCACTTCCCCAATAAATCTTTCAATTGCTCTTTCAACTCCTTCAACTCCGCCAGGGCATACGTTTAGGGAGGGTAGAGATGGGTTGAGTGTTAGGGAGGAGGTCTATGCCAAAGTCTATTTCCCTTTCGGTAGAAATACTCAGAAGGTCATTGGGAAAGACATAAAGGATCTTATTTACAATCTGAACCGACTCTATATGAGGGACTTTAGACTCCACATCCCTAATCCTCAGAAGATAGTAAACATACTACTTAGAAATCAACTTACGGGCTTTAATGCAAGAAATAAATCTACCCTTGACCACTATATCTTGACTCTCCCACTCAAGGACATATTCATTGGAGAATTGAAACTTGACCCTACGGGTTCTACAATCAGTAGAAGCATAGTAGGGATGCAACCAATCCATCCCAAGAATGACATTAAAATCTACCATATCTAATTCAACAAGATCACAAGGCAACAACTTATGCAAAATGCAAATAGGACAACTTCTATAAACTTTCCTAACAATAATAGAGGCACTAATAGGAGTAGACACTTCATATGAATCATTCAACAACTCAGGGTCAACATGGATCTTTTGGGCAACAAAGAGGGTAACAAAAGAAAGAGTGGCACCCGAATCAATCAAAGTATATATATCAAAGTCAAAGATTTTCAACATACCGGTAATAACATCGGGAACCTCACCAACCCTTTACCTTCCTTGTAGATATAAAATCGACTGTGCCTTGGGGCACCACCTTGAGGACCACCTCTACCCAATGGAACCACATTTGCATCCTGACCCTTGCCACAGTTTCTTGGACAATCCACCCTTTTGTGACCAAACTCCCCACAATCAAAACATGCATTAGAACCCTCCAAAGATGAGCCCCTATGACTCTTCCCATATGTAGGACACACATCAATCGGAGATGCACCACCAACACCTTGAGGACTAGGGAAGTCATTAGCAAACCTCCTGTTAGTAGCATGAGAAGACCCTTGACGTTGATGGAATTGGCTAACCCCTTGGAACTTACCCCCAAGATGGGACCTCTTAGACTCATGCCTCATTCTCTTACTCAACTTTTCCTCCACCGTTTGATTGGCATATGTCATCAACGAAGACAAGTCCATGTCACCAATTAGTAAGGTGGATCGACATTCCTCACTCACCAAGTTGGAGACCCCTATCACAAACTTATTCATCCTAGATCTAAGATCGGCTACCAAATGAGGAGCATACTTTGAAAGTTGATTAAACTTGGGGCATACTCCTCACACTCATAGCACCTTGTTTCAAGTTCATGAACTCGACCAACTTAGCTTCCCTTAGCTCAAGAGGGAAAAATTGATTAAGAAAAACTAATTTGAACTCCTCCCAAAGCACCATATAACTATTTTCTTTCTCCCCCTTCTATTGATCATACTATATTTGGGCTACCCCTTTGAGTTGGTATGCCGCCAACTCCACCTTTTCATTCAAACCAACACCCATGATATTCAAGATCTTTTAGACCTCATCAATGAACTCCTGTGGATCTTCATCCACCCTTGACCCATAGAACACCTGAGGATTCATCTTCATGAAGTCCCTTACCCTAACTCCCGGGGTAGTAGCATGGGGGCTTGGTCCCCTTGATTGACTTGGTTGGCGACAACTTGGGCAAGCATAGTGAGAGCATCCCAGAGCTCACCATTGGTAGGTTGCTCCTCGGGAGTTTGGGCCCTTCTTCTTCTAGTGTTTGGCATGATCTAGTATAGCAAAGAACAATCAATAGAGGGGGGGGGGAACTTTCTATATCTCTATAGCATGACTTAGAACATGAAAAGGGAAACATTTCCTAAAATGTCTCATAGCCACCTATTCATAATCATTGCGCACTTTACAACCATGAATAAGACTCTATTCGATGCGGTGTGTTGGACTCCGAGGATCTATCAACTTAGTGCTTTGATACTAAGTTTATCATGACTCAATCCTAGGGCCTAGATGTGACACGATGAATGGGGAAGCTAAAGAATCCAAATAAGCATATTAATTTATCATTACACATCATTGGTCGCAGAAGCATATAAAAGACATAAAGAGTAAGAATAGGGACAAAGGGGCTAAGGGGAAGGCTTGCATAACATCATAATCAAGAGAAAAGAGTCAAATCTCATAACATGTCCAACAAACATCTAATACTTAGATAAGAGCGAGTGCTAAGACAAGGAATCAGGCTCATCTTCATAGCCAAAATAGACAATAAAGAAGAGTGTCTCAATACATAATAAGAGAAATGTGATAGTCCATAAATTTATGCTCCTGTATATCTATTTTCAAGCATCATTTGGTTAGGTTGGGGTGTACTAGATTCATGGGAGACACCTAGTACCTAGACGAGTTCAAGGCTTACCTCCAAGTTGAGCTTTGGGTGTTGTTTCATACAAGGGTCAACTTTAAACTACCATAACTCTTAGCACATTTGGAACTGGCTAGCTCGATATGTAAAATGAAATCCCTTTGAGTCAGCTTTGTAACACACTTAGTTTCACCTCATCCTGAGGTAGGATGAAGGAGTTACGATTATTTTCATGAGGCCCTTCTGTGCAGTGTTGTCACATAGACTGTTTGACGACCAGTGTGGCCTTTGACAGGCCGTTTGGGGCAGCTGGGCTTAGACAAGGCCATTTTTGGAACTAAGAAATGTGGAATGGCTAGTGCTATGGTACATGTGGCTCACCACTGACCATGGGGATGGCACAAGGTGTGCCAAAGGGAGCTTGTTGGAAAATGGGGAAAATATGGCTAAGAGTGGTGCCACGAGCACTGTTGATGGGCCATGTAGAGTGGGACAGGCCATGGCACTTAGATTGTGGTGGCCTGCAACATTGTTTTTTCTAGGTGAGGTGGTAAGGACCAGTACATGGTCCATGAAGCCGTTCGTCAAAGTGACAAGACATTAATTTTTTGAAGTTTCCCAACTTCCATTTTTATTTCAGTAAGGCACTTCACATGGGCACTCCACACGACACGTGGAGTGCCATATGACCGGTGAAGTCTCCAGTGAGATGACACTTTGCTAATTTTTCCATCCGTTCACCAATGGCATTTTCGTAAATGATAATGATCTTAATGACCCTTTCTGACTTTTTAGGCTATCTTAACCTTCCTAGAAGACCTAAACTCTAATCTTAAGGGCCCAATTTGACTACTCTCATCTCAATCACACTCTCAAATCCTCTCAAGAGCCTCCATCAAGCCCTAGCTCAATTTCAAGGAAACCCAAGAATAAGATTGGATTCCAAGATCATTTCCAAGCCTCCGTTCTTCCCAATCTTAATTCCAAGCAACTCTAGACCTAAGGTATGTGAGTTTATTTCATAAGTTACTTTCACCCATGATACCCAAGCTTCAGTTTTCATAAATTTCATGATTTAAAGTTGAGTTTACAAATGAGTTTACTAGTATTAACATGTCTATGAATTATGTTAAAACTATCTAAAGTTGTGACTATTTTGCTATGATGTGAGCCACATATCTTGGATCTATTTTAAGTTTTGATGTGAATATCTTGGGAGTGTTACAAGGTGTTTATTGATGGTTTTACAATATATTTTCTTTCATGATTTTGTCCCTAAATTACATGGTCTTATACCCCCATTGTATACCCACCAAGTGTTTGATAAGATGTTCGGTTATGGTTTCTTAAGGAATTAAAGGTCTAAAGCATGAGATATGATATGAATAATGTTATAATGATGAAATGAGGTTATCTACATGATAAATTCTATATAAAGTGTTGCATTAGACCATACTCAACCGAGTTGGGGGTTTGTACTCATCAACTATGTGAGGGGTTAGTACTTCACTACCTTGGATGATTGGGGTATGACCATTATCAATCGTGTTGGAGGTTTGTACTCATCAACCATGTGAGGGGTTTATACTTCACCACCTAGTATGATTGGGGTGTGACCAACATCAACCATGTGAGGGGTTTATACTTTACCACCTAGGATGATTGGGGTGTGACCGACATCAACCATGTGAGGGGTTTATACTTCACCACCTAGGATGATTGGGTGTGACCAACATCAACTATGTGAGGGGTTTATACCTAGCCACCTAGTATGGTTGGGGTGTGACCATCCTCAACCAACCAAGGTTAGAAAGATAGTTTTGACTCTTCTTCATATATGATATTCTATATGAGTATGATTTACTTAAGCATGTTTTACTTTAGCATTAATCATACATGCCATATTACTATATTATGCCTATTGTCTATTATTATGAATTTTGATTATGATGCTTATTCCTTGTTGCATTGTATCCCACATACTTAGTACATTCAAATGTACTAATGCAAACTCTTGCCTACATGACATACCATGTTGGAATTGGTCCCCCAGTTGATCCTCCTCCTCCACATTGCTTGGAGGTACTATTCCAAGCTTGTTGGTGAGTCCTCTATTTTGGGGACCTTAGTCTATGTTGCTATTATCTATGTATTAAGACACTATCTTATGTTCTATTGACTATGAGGGTACCTCTATTTTGGCCCCCGCTCTATCTATGTATTTAGAGGTGTATATTGGACTCTGGTGTATTTATGATATGAGTTGTGACTCCTTATTTTGGTAATGTTGTTGTTTTAGCAATCTTTTCCTTTGTCCCATTACCCTTGTTTTAATATACATGTCTTTTGTATGCTTCCACAACCAAAGATGTGTTATGACAAGTAAAGAGGCTTGATTAGGGTCCCTTTGGGTTTCCCATGTGCCATATCACATCTAGGACCTAGGCTTGGGTCGTAATAAACTTGGTATTAGAGTACTAGGTTGATAGATCCACAGAGTCTAACACACCCAATAGATTAGAGTCCTATTCATGGTTGTAAGTGCGCCATTACTATGGATTGAAGGCTATGAGGCGTTGTAGAAAATGTTTCCCTTCTTCATATCCTAAGTCGTGCTATAGAGTTGTGGTAAGTATTTCCCCCTAACAATTATTTTTTTGCTATGCTAGATCATATCTAATACTAAAGAAAGATGGGCCCAAACTTTCGAGGAGCAACCTACCAATGGTGAGCTCTTTGCGAAGCCCTTACTATGCTTGCCCAAGTGGTAGCCAACCATGTCCAACAAGGGGCCAAAGCCCCTCATGCTACTACTCCGAGAGTTAGGCAAGGAACTTCATGAGCATGAATCCTTCGATTTTTCATGGGTAAAAGGTGGATGAAGATCCATAAGAGTTTATCAATGAAATCTACAAAATCTTATCTATCATGGGTGTTAGACCAAATGAAAACGTAGAGTTGGCGGTGCACCAACTCAAAGGGGTGGCTCAAATTTGGTTTGATCAATGGAAAGGTGAGAAGGGTAATAGCTATGTGATGCTTTGGGAGGAATTCAAATTGGCCTTCCTTAATTGGTTCTTCCTTCTTGAGCTTAGGGTAGCAAAATTAGTTGAGTGTATGAACTTGAAACAAGGTGCTATGAGTGTGAGGGAGTTTGCCCTCAAATTGAATCAACTTTCAAAGTATGCTCCTCACTTGGTGGCCGATCCTAGGTCAAGGATGAATAAGTTTGTCATGGGGGTTTTCGACTTAGTGAAGAATACCGGTCCTCCTTGCATATTGGTGATAGGATTTGTCTCGATTGTTAACTTATGCCGAGCAAATGGAAGAAAAGAAGTTGGGAAAGAGGAGGGGTCATGAGTCCAAGAGGGTCTAATATGAGGGTAAGTTCCAAATGGGTGCTAGATTTCACTAAGGCCAAGGGTCTTCTCATACTGCTAATAGGAGATTTGCTAATGACTTCCCTAGGCCTCAAGGTGTGGGTGGAGTAGATCTTATAGAGGTGTGTCCTAAATGTGGGAGGAAGCATAGAGTTCCATGTTTGAAGGGTTCTAATGCATGCTTTGAATGTGGGGAGCTTGGTCACAAGAAGGTAGATTATCCAAGGAGCCGTGATAAGGGTCGGGGTGTAAATACGGTTCCATTAGGTAGAGGTGGTCCTCAAGATGGTGCCCCAAGGTACAACCTATTTTATGCACTACATGGAAGGCAGGGGGTTAGTGAGGTTCTCGATGTTGTTACAGGTATGTTGAAAATCTTTGACTTTGAAGTATATACTTTGATTGATTCGAATGCCACTCTTTCTTTTGTTAACCTTTTTGTTGTTAGAAAGTTCCATGTTGACCTCGAGTTGTTGCATAAGTCATATGAAGTATCTACTCTAATTGGTGCCTCTATTATTGCTAGAAACGTTTATAGAAGTTGTCCTATTTGCATTTTGCATAAGTTGATGCCTTGCGATCTTGTTGAGTTAGACATGGTAGATTTTGATGTTATTCTTGGGATGGATTGGTTATATGCCTACTGTGCTTCTATCGATTGTAGAACCCGTAGGGTCAAGTTTCACTTCCCAAATGAATTCGTCCTTGAGTGAAAAAGTCTTGATGTGGTGGTAAAAGATAGATTCATTTCATGCATTAAAGCCCATAGGTTGATTTCCAAAAGGCATTTGTACCATCTTGTGAGAGTCAAAGATATAGAGTCTAAAGTTCCTTTCATAGAGTAAGTTTCGATAGTAAATGAGTTTCTTGATGTCTTTCCGAATGACCTTCCTAGCGTTCATCTCGAAAGGGAGATATATTTTGGCGTAAATCTCCTTCCCAATACTCAACCTATCTCTATTCCCCCTTATCGTATATCCTCAACAGAGTTGCAGGAGTTAAAGGAGTAGTTGCAAGATTTGTTGGAGAAGGAATTTATTAGGCCTAGCCAATCATCTTGGGCTGCACCGGTGTTATTTATAAAGAATAAGGATGAGTCACTTAGAATGTGTATTGACTACTGATAACTTCATTAGTTCACTATAAAGAATAGGTATCATCTTCTAAGGATTGATTACTTGTTTGACCAATTGCAAGGAGCTAGTTTTTTCTCTAAGATTGATCTTCGATCGGGGTATCATCAAGCGAAGGTGAGGGAGTGTGATATTCCTAAGACGACCTTCTAAACTAGATATAGGCATTATGAATTCGTGGTGATGTCTTTTGGGTTAACCAATGCACCAGCCATCTTCATGGACTTAATGAATAGGGTCTTCAAACCATGCCTTGATTCCTTTGTTGTGGTCTCATTGATAATATTTTGATCTATTCGCATAGTAAGGAGAAGCATATAGGGCATTTTGAGGGTTGTGTTATAAAGATCGCGGGAAGAGAAATTGTATGCTAAATATGAAAAGTGTGAATTTTGGTTGAAGAAGGTTGTATTCTTGGGTCATGTGGTGTCGGGAGATGGTATAAAAGTGGATCCTAAGAAAACTAATGTGATTAGGAATTGGCTTAGACCGTTGACCCCGTCGGATGTTAGGAGCTTCTTGGACATTGTAGGTTACTATAGAAGGTTCGTGAATGGGTTCTCCTCCATTGCTTCCCCTATGACAAAATTGACTCAAAAGAAGGGTAAGTTTGTGTGGACCAATGAATGTGAGAAAAGCTTCCAAACATTGAAAGATGGGCTTGTGTCCGCTCCTACATTGTCATTACTGGATGAGCTTGAGGGTTTTGTTGTGTATTGTGATGCAACTAGGATTGGTTGGGGTTGTGTGCTTATGGAAAATGGTAAGGTCATAGCCTGTGCTTCTAGGCAACTCAAAGTGCATGAAAAGAACAATCTACCCGTGATCTTGAATTGGTAGCCGTATTATTTGCATTAAAGATTTGGTGTCATTATTTGTATTAGGTGCATGTTGATGTCTTTACCAATCATAAGAGCCTCCAATATGTCTTCACTCAAAAAGATCTCAACTTGAGGCAAATAAGGTGGCTAGAACTTCGTAAGGACTATGACATGAGTGTGCATTACCACCTGGGTAAGGCAAATGTTATGGCGGATACATTGAGTCGGGTGCCTATGGGTAGCCTAGCTCATGTGGATAGTGGTGATAGGGAGATGGCTAGGGAAGTGCATATATTGGCTAGATTAGGGGTGAGGTTGGAAGATGTGGCTAGTGGTGTTATTGTGGTTGATGATTCCAAATCTTCATTGGTCGATGAAATGCTAGCAAAACAAGATCTAAACTCCTCCTTGCTTGAGTTGAAGGCTTTAGTGAATTAAGGCAAGATAGAGGTTTCCTCCCAAGGGAGAGATGGGACCCTTAGATACCAAGGTAGGTTGTGTGTGCTATGTATTGATAGTTTGAGGGAGATTCTTAATGAAAGCCATAATTCCTCTTATTCTATCCACCCTGGTTCCACCAAAATGTATAGAGACTTGAAGGATATGTATTGGTGGGGAGGCATGAAGGGGGATATTGCCAAATTCATTTTTGATTGCCATAGTTGTGAACAAGTCAAAGCCAAATATCAATAGCTGGGTGGCCTAACCCAAGACACAGCGATTCCTACTTGGAAGTGAGCGGTGATTAATATAGATTTTGTGGTTGGATTGACCAAGACTAGAAAAGATTTTGATTCCATAAGGGTGGTGGTTGATAGGATACCACACACGGGGATAGAGAGTATGCAAGGTTGTATATCCATAAGTTAGTGAGGTTACATAGGGTTCTTTTATCCATCATATCAGATCAGGGTACACAATTCACTTCATACTTTTGGAGGTCTTTTCAAAGGGGTCTTGGTATAAAAGTTCACCTTAGTATGGCCTTTCATCCCTGAACGGATGGCCAAACCGAAAGAACCATTCAAACCCTTCAAGATATGATTAGGTCATGTGTATTGGAGTTGAGGGGTAGTTGGAATGACCATCTTCCTTTGATTGAATTAGCATACAACAAAAGCTATCACTGTAGCATCGGTATAACTCCTTTTGAGGCTCTTTATGAGAGACGGTGTAGGTCACCTGCCGGTTGATTTGCGTTTGGAGAGATGGCTTTATTGGGACTGGATCTAGTAATAAATTCTTTTGAGAAGGTTAGGATGATTAGGGAAAGGTTAAGAATGGCCCAAAGTAGTCAAAAATCTTATGTCAATGTGAGAAGAAGAGACTTTGAATTCAAAGTGGGTGATTAGGTTTATTTGAAGGTTTCTCCAATGAAAGGTGTGGTCTGTTTCAGTAAAAAGGGGAAATAGAGTCCAAGGTATATTGGTCCTTAGGAGGTCTTTAACAGGGTTGTCAATGTAGCTTATGAGTTGAAGTTTCCTAGTGAAATGAACTTGGTTCATCCGGTGTTCCATATCTCTATGTTGAGGAAATGTTTAGATGACCCTAATGCCATTGCGCCTCTTGATGTGATGGGTGTTGTTGAGGATAATTTGACTTATGAGGAGGTCCCGATTTGGATTTTAGATAGGCAAGTGAAGAGATTGAGGAGCAAGGAGGTGACATCCGTTAAGGTCCTTTAAAGGAACCAACAAGTTAAATGTGATACATGGGAGGATGAAAGGACATGCAAAAGTGATATCCTTATCTTTTCCACTCCACTCAAGCCTAAGGTACTAATCCTAAGTCCCCTATATGATTTCAAGTCTTAACTTTTGGTCTTGAGCCATTGCATGCATCCATATTTATATGGGCTAATGTTTATGGTAAATTTTGATGTTCATGTTGAGACTTATGAAAATCATGTTTTGATACATTTTGATACATCCATGTTATGCTATATATCTTCATGGCTACCTTCCTTGTGTACGTTTCTTTTACATTAGGGGACGAATGTTCCCAAGGGGAACATATTGTGACACTCCGTAACTTTATGCTCTTGAATATCTATGTTCAAGCCTTATATGGTTAGGTTGGGGTGTACTAGATTTATGGGAGATCCTAGTACCTAAATGAGTTCAAGACTTACCTCCAAGTTGAGTTTTGGGTGTTGTTTCATACAAGGGTCAACTTTAAACAAGCATAACTCTTACCACATTTAGAACTGGGTAGCCTACATGTAAAATGAAATCCCTTTGATTTAGCTTTGCAACTCACTTGGTTTCACTTGGATGAAGGAGTTATAATTGTTTTCGTGAGCCCTCCTATGCAATGTTGTCACACGAATTGTTTGATGGCCAGTATGGCCTTTAAACAGTCCATTTGGGGTAGCTGGAGTTTGAAAAGGCCATTTTTGGCACTAAGAAAGGTGGCAAGGGCAGTGGTATGGGCCGTGTATCTCACAACTGACCGTGAGGATAACTACAAGGTGTGCCAAAGGGAGCATATTGGAAATTGGGGAAAATATGGCTAACGGTGGTGCCACGAGCACTGTTGATGGGCCTCATAGAGTGGTAATATGCCATATTACTATATTATGCCTATTGTGTATTATTATGTATTTTGATTATGATGCCTATTCCTTGTTACATTGCATCCCACATACTTAGTACATTCATAGGTACTAATGCATACTCTTGCCTATATGATATCACCATGTAGGAACTGGTGCCTGAGTCTATCCTCCTCCTCCACGTGGTTAGGAGGTGCTATTCCAAGCTTGTTGGTGAGTCCTCTATTTTGGGGACCTTAGTCTACATTGCTATTATCTATGTATTAAGACACTATCTTATGTTTTATTGACTATGAAGGTGAGCTTGGTAGCTCTGTCTTGGCCCCTACTCTATCTATGTATTTAGAGGTGCATGTTGGACAAGTGGTATATTTACGATATGATTTATGACTCCTTGTTTTGGTCACGTTGTTGTTTTGGCAAGGTTTTTCATTTGTTGCCCTTGTTTTAATATATATATATCTTTTGTATGCTTCCGTGAGCAAGGATGTGTTATGACATGTAAAGAGGCTTGATTGGGGACCCTTCGGGTTCCCCATTCATCGTGTCATATCCAGGCCCTAGGCTTGGGTTATGATAAGAAATGTAGACTAACGTCCCTAAAGTAGAGGACTCACTAACTAGCTTGAGTAGTATCGAACTAGCCACTGTGGAGGAGGAAGATGATCAACTTGGGCTTCAGTTCGTACATGGTGATATCATGTAGGCACAAGTATATGCTAGTACATTTTAATGTACTAAGTACACGGATGCAATGCAACAAAAGATAGGCATGGTAATCAAAATGTATAATAATAGGCAATAGGCCTAATATAAGAACATGAGATGCATGATCAATGCATAAATAAATCATGCTCAAGTAACTCATGCTCATATAGGATATCATATGTGAAGAACAACCCATGCTAGCTTTCCAAAGTACAAACCCCTTAGTAGGTTGGTGATGATGCCACTTTATCACTTAGGTGGTGAGGTACAAACCCCTCACTAGGTTGATGAGTAGAAACCCCCATCTAGGTTGATGAAGATTCCACCCCATCACCCTAATGGTGAAGTACAAACTCCTTACTAGGTTGATGAGAACGAACTGCCATCTAGGTTACCCGGGCTCTTGGTCCCCCTGAATTGGTCATGGTCTAATGCAATATATTATATAGAATTGATCATATACATAAGCTCATTTCATTATCATAACATCATTCATATTATATCTCATGCTTTGGACGTTCAATTCCTCAAGAAACCATAGTCGGATATTTTATCAAACACTTGGCAGGTGTGTAATGAGGGTACAAGACCATGAAATTTAGAGATGAAATCATGCAAGAAAATACATTGTAAAACCATAAATAAACACCTTGCAACACTCTCAACCAATATATATCAAATCCCTTCATCAAACCTTAAAATAAATCCAAGATTTATTGCTCAAAACATAGTAAAACAGTCACAACTTTACATAGCTTTAACATAGTTCATAGACATGTTCATATTAGTAACCCATAAGTAAAACCTACTTTAAATCATGAAAATTGAGTAAAATGGAGATTAGGGAACCATGGTTAGAAGAATCCAATGGTTAAAACCTACATACCTTAGCTTTGGATAAACTCTTGGTAAAGATTGAAAATGTAGGCTTGAAGCTTGAAAGAAATCCTTAGTTCTCGATGAGGGTTTTGAGACTTGAATTTGGGAGTGAAAAATATGGTTAAGTGTTTGAGGGTATTGGGGAATGTTTAGAATCATATGACGGTGAAATATGGATAAGTATAGGTAAAAACACATTTGGGAACACTTAGTTCCAAGACCCAAAAGTCTTAGACTGAGATAGAAAAACTGGGCAAAAAAATGTATAGGAGCGCAAATCGTCTCTGGAAATTGCATTTTTGCAATTTTCAAATTTTGCTACAGTTTCTCTTAAATTGGAGTTAGACCCCTTTTCTCCTAATTTTGACCCCCTGAATAAGAATATGAAATCAGATTTTTGATATCGTGCACGATTTTGGAGACATGTGGAATTTAAAATTTTGGGCATTTCAAGGCACATTTTGGGCAATTTTTGTAGTTGTTTCAACCCTAACCTTGGTTAGGTTATATATTTTGATACGACTACTTATACCTTCAAAAGTAGATGTAGTTTGGGCAACATCAAAATTTTGGCATGGTTGCCTAGGAAGATGACTTTTAGAGTGCTTTAATTTGGGTAATTCATGAATTAATCCTTATTATTATTTCATGTTTCTTGTTGTTTTTGTTTTGTTTCAGCATACAGGTGTAGTATATGCACACCATTGGTAGTTGAGGCAATCCCTTGACTCCTTTTAATCTTGAGCTTCAGAAAAACTCAGAAGAATGACCCAGAATAATATGAGCAATGTTACAAATAATGCAGTGAATGCAACACAGAATCAGAATAATAATAACCCACCACCACTTGAGAATATGAGTCCACCCGATACGATCTTCAAACCATTGCTAACATATAGAATCACTTGACCATATGGCGGTGGATGTCACTAGAGCTATTGTGTTACCTCTTTTACCGGTTGATACAAATTTTTTTGTTTTGAGTGGGTTACTTCAAATACTGCAAAAAGAAGGTTGTTCACAGTCTCACCATTAGAGGATCCGCGTAACCATCTACGCAATGCTGTCTTTATCAGCAAGAGTATGATTGGGAACCAAAATCTATCTATAGATATCATAGGCTCTATATCTTTCCATTGTCTTTAACAGGCAGAGCGACACTATGGTTACCCGAGCTCCTACATTCTTCAATCACTCCTTGGGCTTAAATGCAGAAGGCATTTTTAGTGAGGTTCTTTCCTAGGTTGAAGAACCTGAAGTTGAAAGATCAGATCAATAACCTTGAATAGTTGCTTGGTGATTCGATAAACACTACCCAATAGAGATTTATAAAGTGTTTGAAGAGTGTTCCTGACCACAAGATAATTGATGACACCTTGGTGGAAATCTTCTATCGAGCCTTGGATGAAAATAGCGAAGCTGTTGCTGACACTATCATGAGAGACTCATTTTTAGATTACCCATTTTCGATTATAGTTGAGCGGTTGGAGAAGGTGGTGAATATCAACCATGTATTGGGGACAGAGACAAGTACATGACTAAAAATACTTTCTCAGTTAGTACAAACTTTGAGCAAGCAAAGATCAATGAGGAGATGATGCAAGAGTTGGCTCAAGTTAGTACTAATGTTGGGTTGTTAATAAAGTAGAATCACGAGTGCATGAATGCAGTAAATCAAAAACCTCTACGAGCATCCATGTATGAGGAGCCTTATTATGAGGAAGACACTTTCTTTGTCATAAATTAGATGGGGGATTTTCAGACCAATGTCCAAGGATCCAATCAGAATGACTGGAACTAAGGTTAAGAAAATTAAGATCTAAACTTCAATAAAGATGGTGCTTTCAAAGATAATGATCGAGGTGGCTACTACAACATGAACAGAGGAATGGACAAAGATGCTAATCAGGGATGTAGAGATGGTTATAGGAATGGTCTATATGTGCCACCACATAATTATGATTCTGGGGCAGGTAGTTAGTGAATTGAGGAGATGTTCGATCGACTATTTATGAAGGCTGGCGCACAGGATAAGACCTTGAAGGAGATGAAATCTAATATCTCGAACATTAATTAAAAAATTGAGTCTCATTCTCTTACTATTAAGCAGTTGGAGTAATTATTTGGTCAAATAATGACTCAGTTAAACCAGCGCTAGAAAGGTACATTGCCCGGCAACACAGTTCACAATTTGAAAAATAAGGGACAGTGTATGATAGTGACGATACATGAAGGAAAGCAGACCATTGACCCACTGATGCTAGTTGAGGATGATGAGGTTCATGAGGAGATTGTTGTTAGTAAGGATGTAGAAACCAAAGATGCTAGTGCAAAGGATGGGGTGAGTAATGAAGTAGTGACACCAAAAAAGTTAAAACCCATCCCTAGATCTCCCCTTTCTTTCCCTACATGGTGATATCATATAGGCAATGGCGAAAGAAGAGAAAGGTAAGTTTTAGCATTTCATCTCCATATTGAAGCAACTTTCAATCAATATACCTCTCATTGAGGCATTATGAAAATTCATGAAGGATTTGGTGATGAAAAAGAGGACTGTGATCCAAGGCTCTCTTAAGAGCTTTAGTATTGCAGTGTGATAGCAACAAGGTCCTTGGTGCAAAAAAAGAAGATCATAGAGCATTTACCATACCCTGCTCCATTGGAGATATGGAATTTGCAAAGGCATTATGTGACCTAGGGTCGAACATCAATTTAATGCCTCTTACAATATTAAAAAATTTAGGCTTGGGAGCTCCTACTCCAATAAACATGTGGTTGTTGATGGTTGATAAGATGGTGAAGAAGCCTGTGAGAATACTATATGACATTCTTGTCAAAGTGAAAAAATTCATATTCCCTAGAGTTTTCATGATTTTTGATTCTAAGATTGACTTCAAAGTTCCAATAATCTTAGGAAATCCCTTCCTAACCACTGGACGAGTGCTAATGGATATGGAATTGGGTAAACTCAGGTTCAGATTTGGAAATGACAAGGTTGTGTTCAATATTTGCTAGTATATGAAGAAAACCAATGATTTGAAGGAAGTCTCTCTCATTAAGAGTGTGGATGAGGTGCAACCAAATGTACCAATTGAGGAAAGGCTGGGTCTCGAAACTCTGGAAGTTATGTTAATGAACTTCAAGAGTGATGGTATCCCAGACTATAATAATATACTAAAAGCCCTGGGAGTATCTGGTTTTCACTAAATATCAAGATAAACTTGAGTTAGACTTATAGAATCGAGAATCACAACCTACGAGACCAATCATCAAAGAGCTACCAGTATTATAGTTGAAGGCTTTTCCAGCCCATCTGAGGTATGTGTTTTTGGGTATCAATAATACTTTTCCTGTCATTGTTCCTACAGACCTTAAATGGCAAATAAGTGGATGTCTTTAACTTAGTACTCAAGAAATTTAAAAAGGCTATTGGATGTACAATTGCTGACATCATTAGCATCCTTCCTAGAGTGTGGACTCACAAGATTCAACTAATTAAAGGCTACAAACCAAGTATTGAGCACCAAAGTTGCCTCAACCCACCAATGTGAGAGGTCATGCACAAAAAGATCATTAAGTTGTTGGATGTAGGTATGATATATCCAATTGTTGATAGTGAATTGGTGAGTCCGGTCTAGTGTGTTCTAAAGAAGGGAGGTATCACAGTGGTCCCAAATTCTAGGAATGAGTTAATCCTCATCAAACTAGTCACGTGGTCCAAAATGCTAGCAATAAGTTGATCCCTATGAGACTAGTCACATGTTAGATGATGTGCGGACTGTATGAAGCTTAACGTATCCATTGAAAAAGACCAATTCTTTATGCTATTCATGGACTAGATGCTTGATCACTTGGCAGGAAAAGGTTACTCAAGCTACAATCAGTTCCTTTTATATCTGAAAGACCAAGAGAAAACAATCTTTACAAGCCCCTATGGCACCTTTGCATTTAACAGGATACCATTAGGGTTGTGTAATGCACCAACAACATTCAGAGATGCATGACACTCATTTTCGTAGACATGGTGGAAAATACTATCGAGGTATTCATGGATGAATTGGTGTTATTGAAGACTCATTCAACAATTGCTTAACACATTTACGTGCAGTGCTTCAAAGATGTGAAAAATGTCATTTCATGGTGAAGGAAGGCATTATGTTGGGGCATAGAATCTCCATCAAAGAATCGAGGTTGATAGATCCAAAGTTGAGGTGATTGAGAAGCTTCCTCCACTTTTCTCTATTAAATGTATGAGAAGTTTCCTAGGTCATGTAGGTTTTTACAGGCGCATTACAAAAGGTTTCTCAAAGATTACACACCCTTTATGCAAGCTACTTTAGACGGATGCCAAGTTTGTATATAATGATGCATGATTGAAAGCTTTTGAAGGGCTAAGTAAGAATTAACATTGGTTTAGGATGTGTTTTGATGCACTAGGGTGGATTTATTCCCTACGAGTCCCGACAATTGAGACCACATGAGCCTAACTATCTTACTCACAGTCTAGAGTTAGGGGCAATAATTTTTGCATTCAAGATACAGTAGTACTATTTATACAGGGTCCACTATGAGATTTATATGGACCACCACAACCTTCTATACATTTTGAGCTAGAGAAACCTTAATTCCTAATGGAACTGCTGGATTGAGCTCCTAGCAGACTATGATTTGATTATCCTCTATCAGTTGGGCAAGCAAAATGTGGTGGTAGATGCCTTGAGTCGAAAGGTGAAAAGTATGGGAAACCTAGCTTACCTACTAACTATGTAGTGACCTTTAGCTTTGGACATTGAGTCCATAGCTAATATGATGGTTAGGTTGAATCTTTCAGACTCTAGACAAATATTCATCCATACTTAATCAAATTCGTAGCAGAAAATTCAAGGATGAAGCCTTAGTTTATAATAACCTAGCCCAACAATGTGAAGTATTGTTCACTTTTTGGGCCTAGCCATTATGGATTTGTCCCTTTAGGATCACCCCAAAGGCATCTCTTTTTTGACAACCCTTTCTCGTGGGTGCACATACTCAGGTATTGTCATTGCCTAGGCTAGTCGATTTGTACCTTTATCCCTCTTCTTGATACAACATTATGGGGTATCAAATTCGATACCTCAGGTTTTTTTACACCCTTAAAGAGGAGTCACCTCACACTAATTGAGCTGCAGGAATCAATACCTTATAGTACTGCAGCGTGAAGAGGGATGAAGGTGCAAATCGGTTAGCCCAGGTTGAGACAATACCTGAGTTGTGCACATGCAAGAGGGTTATCACATCATTGAGCTTCAGGAGTTAGTATTGCTAGAAGAGGGCGATCTAGACATCTGTAGATTTTGATGGGTATTGTGGTATGACGACCGCCTATGTCTTCCTAGAGTTAGAGACTTGATTTAGTTTATTTATCATGAGGCATAACTCCAGATATTTTATTCATCCAGGCATAACAAATATGTATAGTGACTTGAGGCAATATTATTTATGGTATAGTATATGGAGAAATATCTCAGATGTGTGTCTCGATGCCTTAGTTGCCAGCAGGTAAAGGCTGAGCATTAGAGACCTAGTACGAGAGGTCTAGAGATTTCCTATTCCTGAGTGAAAGTGAGAGTGGATCACGATGAATATTGTGACAAGGTTTCCCTAGACTTCCAGCGGTACAATAACATATGGGTCATCGTGGATCAATTGACCAAGTCTGCCCATTACTCCCAGTGTAGTCTACTTACACTGCAGAGCAACTAACCCAAGTTTATATATATTAGAGATTATCTATTTGTATAGTGTGTCATTGTCTATTATCTCAAATTGAGGTTCACAGTTCACATCTATATTTTGGATAACTTTTCAGAGGGAGTTGGGCATCTAGGTGGACTTAAGCATTGCATTTTACCCAGATAGATAGATATATGGAGCGCACTATTCAAGTTTTGTAGGATATGTTATATTCTTGTGTATTAGAGTTTAGGGGTCAACGAGACCAATTTTTGCTTCTGATGGAGTGTTCATACAATAACATCTACCACTCGAGTATTTAGATGGCCCTATTTGAGGCCCTATATGGTAGGCATTATTGCACTCTAGTTGGTTGGTTTAAGTCCTTTGAGCCTAAGGCATACAACACTAACCTACTTTATAATGTCTTAGCCATAGTTCAGGTGATTCAAGATAGATTAAGGATAACTTTTATCTGCCATCATAGTTATGCGAATGGTAGGCGTTACCCCTTATCCTTCAGTGTTGGCGACTGGGTATTTCTACGAGCATCTCCCCTGAACAGGGTAATGAGGTTCGACAGGTAGGGCAAGCTTAGATAATAGTGTATTGGCCATTTAAGATATTGAGGTATGTTGGTGAGGTTGTATATGAGTTAGCCCTGCCTCCACCATTTTCAACTATATATCTATTTTTTCATGTTTATATGCTGCGCTAGTACATTCTATATGAGTCCCACATGCTTTAGTATGACATCGTTGAGTTGGACAACCGCCTGACTTATCTTAAGGAGCTGATAGCCGTATTAGCAATGATATTTCCCATATTAGCCGTATGATATCCATCATAGTCATTAATATTCAGTAATGACGTCGTCCAATTGAGGATGCTACTGAAATGAACCCAAAAAATGCCCGAAAATGTACTTCCAAAATGTCCACAGTCATAATTTTCATATATCTCAAAATTCGTGCATGATATCAAAAATTCAACATCATATTCTTGCTTAGGGGAAAAATTGAGTAAAAATTGGCTATAACCCGAATTTTAGAGGCAAAAAACAAATTTTTCCAATTTTCCAATTCCAATAGCAGTCCGTGATTGGTCTGCGATGCGGACCTATTGCTAAGCAGTGTATTTTGCTGCTAGTTTTTCTAATCTCGATCCAAGGCTTTGGGGTCTTGGGTCTAAGCCTTCCTATACATAAAAACACCTAACTTAGTTATTTTTCAACCTCATATCATTTAAGACATTTTCCAATACTCTCTCAAACACTTAGACAAATATGTCACTCAAAATTCAAGTGTCCCAATCTCTTTCCGGATCTAAGCATTTCAGCCAATCTCGAAGTCTCCATTCAGATCTTCTTCAAGGAAATAAAAAATATTTAAGGTATGTGGGTTTCAACCATCAGGTCCTTTCATCCATAATGCCTAACATTCCTTGTTACCTAAAATGCATGTTTTGGAGTTGATTTAGTTATGGGTATTACTCACTACGAATTTGACTATAAACTATGTTGGGGTTTCATGAACTTGTGTCTGTTTAAGCATGTCTTGAGCTATGAATATATGATCCATTGTGGGTTTTGATAGAGGGTTTTGATCTAACTTGCATGAGGGTATTACCAAGTGTTGGTGGGTGATTTTACATTGAGTTTTCTTGCAGGATCTCACTCTTGAATTGCATGATCTTACACTAGCATTACACACCCAAAAAGTATTTGGTAAAATATCTGGTTCAAAATTTTTGAGTCACTGATGATCTATTGCATGACCTATGATTTGAATGACTTTATGATGATGAAAGGAATTTCTATATGAGTTGCTTCCATGAAAAGTACATATAGTATTGTAAGTTGACTATGCCTAGTTGATGAGGTGATGCCTCAATTACCATGGATGGTAGGGTGAAACAACCATCAACCAATTGAGGTGTTGATACCTCAATCACCATGGATGGTAGGATGAGACAACCATCAACCAATTGATGGGTTGATATCTCAATCACCATGGGTGGTAGGGTGAGACAACCATCAACCAATTGAGGGTTTGATACCTCAATCACCATGGATGGTAGGGTGAGACAACCAT
>JAOTQJ010153851.1:0-74769 GCA_025642045.1 Solanum sejunctum
GACTTCCCTAGAACCTTCTAGAATCTCCCAAGGCTTTCTTGTAAGGCCTACTTTTCTCTAGGGAATTCTAGAGTATTACGGAGTGTTCCAACTAGTATTGGACGTTTTTAAGGCTTATTTGGACAGATTTTTGGGTCAGGACGTGACATCCTCCCCCGCCCAATCTGGCGCCATCCTTGGCACTATGCTGTAGTGGAAACTCCCTGCCTTCCGCCATCAAACTACTACACTTCCTTGGCTTCATTCGACGCTTCTTGTTCTTCTAGCGTCTTCCCTTCTTGGAGAGCTTGGAACATGATAGTGGCAGCTTCTTATGGAACCCCTCCACAAGCCATATTGCCGATAAGTGCACTTGTCCCTTTGACTTGGTCTTCTGCACTAAGGGTACCATACAGGACCCCTCTTTTTCCAAAATAACGAGTTGTTGGAGGTAAGGGTCAATCACTGCGTGATACATCCTGAAAAATTCCTGCCCCAGGATGATATCAAAGAGATCATTTAGGGCGACATAGAAGTTGGTCTTGCCATGCCACCCTCCCAGTACTATATTGACTCCCCGAGCTACGCCACATACAGGAGTCGTTGGCGCATTGATCGTCCGAAGTTGCACCTTGCTGGGATCATATCTCAACCCCAACTTGGCTGCCACAGACTTAGTCACAACGTTCATCTCTGCACCGGTTTCAACCAAGGCACGAGCGTGTCGCCCATTGATCGTCATGTCCACAAATTGCACCTAGTGGCCTTTCAGCTCCGAATGCGTCTTGCGGCCTGGTACTGTTGTAGGCGGCATGGTACCTGCCCCATGCTCCTTTTTATGGTCCACCTTTTTAGCAGCATTTCAAAATCATTAAGAAAGTATAACAACCCAAGATATTCTAACTAAGACCATGTCAAAATTAAAAGGGGATCAAAAATATGTATAAAAATGGCATAGGTGAAACTTTTTGCCAAGGAAATCGAAAGATAGTTTTTCATGGGAAAGTTGCTTAACTAGAAGAATATGCAAGAGGTCTATGATGCAACGCAGACCTGCCCTACCATACTTCAATTTCACCATGGAAATTTTCTAAAAAAATTGAACTCAAAGGATATAAGTCCTCACAGAACACTAGCTCTATCACTGTTCCCAATTTTCAATTTTTAGTAATGGTATTCCCATCTTTTCTTTATTCTTCCTAGACTTAGCCTACATAATTTTAAAATAAATATCCTCATATCATTAACCTCAATGTAATTTTTCTCAAATATGTACAACCTTTGAGAAACTTAGGCAGAGGAGAAACATGGAAAAGCTAGTGTTGATTTCCATCTTTCAAGTTCCTCACGAATCTTCATGCTATAGTTATTTAAGACTCTCTAAATGATGAATTAATTCCATTCTAGAAATCTTCGACTCCTATAATTCCATACACCCATTTAAAGCAAGAGATGAGTTTAAATTTCTTTCTTTATCCTAAGTAAATTTCCTTGAATTTCATTCATAAGTTAGCTTCTTTACAGTAAATTATAGTATCTAAATGTCATACTATTGATGGAGTTGTGAAACTAAGAAATTTTAAGTTCAATTACAAGTAAAGAATTCATGAAGATTTCCAAGTTCAAGTGTGAATCGAGTAAGAAGCCTATATCATGATTTTCATTATATGTTTTATACATAAATTACTATCTTGAAAATTGAGTTGAGAACAAAGATATTTCATGCATTTTCATTGAATGGGATTGTAGTTTTAAAGGAATATGACTAGTTGAGAAAGTGAAAGTTCAACTAAGTTTTAGAACATTAAGTGAGCTAATTGAGTAGTTACACTCTTAAACTTATGAGCATATAACTGACACTTTAGGAGTGATATTGAGCATTGATATGGGTAAGAATAATAATAACTATAACCCATAAACTATGTAGCCAGGTAGGATAACCAAACATGTACAAATCCTCACTTGCATCTGAGAAGGTCTATTAGATGAATCCATAAATTAAGTTAATCCCTTATCCTAGAAAGGTATTGGATGCCTCTGACAATGTGTTGTATAATCATGAAGCTTATAGTGATGATTGTCCGTAAGACAAACTCCTTAGGCTTACAAAGATGCTTACCACCAGTTTTGTCTTGACTCTTCCAGTTTAGGACAAGGGATTCATTAAATATTTGGATGCATATGGTGCCAGTTTGGGTGTGTATTAATGTAGCAGCACTGAGTTATTGCATATATGTTGGGGAAATTAAGAGCTCACAAGTGGAACTACCCTACTCATTGACTTAAAGTTAGATATGGAGGTATTATCTATATGGAGTTCACTGTGAGATTTACATTGATCATCACGCCTTTAGCACATTATGCATAGAGGTATCTTAATTTTGGATTATGGCTGAAATAATCCCAAAAGGTGCCCAAAAATGTGCTTCAAAAGTACCTAGAATCGTAATTTTCATATATCTCAAAATCCATGTATTATATCGAAAATTCGACTTCATATTCATGTTCAGGGGGTCATTTTAAGTGGACAATGGGTCTAACCCCGATTTAAGAGCAAACGGTTAGCAATTTTAGTTTTTCAAGTGATGATTTCCAGAGAGATTTTCGCTACCTTGGAACGTCAGACGAAGAAATTTGATTCTCATATCCTATGCGCAACGCAGACATGTAAATTTTCTATCCAATTATTTTTCTTGTGATCCAAGACTTTTAAGTCTGGGCCTAAGTGTTCCCAAATGTAAAAATACCTATATTTAGCCATTTTTCACTTTCATATCATTCTAAACATTCCCCAATACTCATTAGAATACTTAGTCAAATATTGTACTACTAAACTCAAGACTCAAAACCCTTTCCAGATCTCAAGGTTCTTCTTCAAGCTTCAAGTCTCTATTTCCAATCTTCATCAAGTTCATCTCCAAAACTAAGGTATGTGGATTTTTTTCATGGGTTTCATCCAACCATGATACCCAAGCTCCTTTTTACTCAAAATAGCATGATTTAAAGTTGGATGATTCATGGGTCTTATCTATTATGAAAATCACTGGACACAATGTTGAGGTACATGTAGTTGTCTATTTTACCATGTTTAGAGATATGAATCTAAGATCTATTGCAAGACTTGATGAAGGGTTTTGATGTATATTGCTTGAGGGTGTTATCAAGTATCTATTGAAGGTTTTAGATTGAATTTACTAGCATGATGTCACTCTTGAATTGCATAACTTTACACTAGCACTACACACCCTCTACGTGTTTGATAAAATGTCTGGTCATGGCTTATTAAGAAGTTGAGGGCTCAATGTTTATCTTATGAGTTAAATGACTACATAATGATGATAGAATGATGATGAAATGCATGTATGTCTATAATGATAGAATGATGATGAGATGATAATGAAATGCATATATGTCATGATGATAGAATGATGATGAAATGAGGATAGAATGATGATGAAATATATGTATAGATATGATGACTAGATGATTATGAGATAGATGAATGTATAAATGATATTACTCTATATATTGTTGGCTTGTAACTATGCTCTACTCAGGGGTTGCGCGCTAGGTAAAAGTGTCAAGGGGTTCACACCTTAATAACCAATCGAGGGGTTTATACTTTGATCACCTCGGGTGGTCGGGTGCGATGAACCATTAACCTTATTAGGGTTTGTACCTATCAACTTATTGGGTGGTTTGTATTCGGTCACCACAGGTGGTAGGGTGTGACTATCTATCAACCATGTTAGGGGTTTGTACCTATCAACCTTGTTGGGGGGTTTGTACTTTATCAACCATATCGGGGGTTTGTACCCATCAACCCATTGGGGGGGTTGTACCTCAACAACCTCATGAAGGGGTTCGTACCTTATGCGCCTTTCCAAATGGGTGATAGGCCTTGGATTGCACTAAGAAATGGTCACTCCCTCCATATACATTATGTTCTATGAAAGTATGATTTAACTCAAGCATCATCAATTCATGTCATATTGTCATATGCTCATCTATTGTCTAATTAAGCATTTTGATTATGATGCCTATCTTTTGTTGCATTGCATCCTATATACTTAGTACATTCAAACGTATCAATGCATACTTTATGCCTATATGATGTCACCATGTAGGAACTAGTGTATCGCTTGATCATCCTCCTCTACGTGGCTAGTACGACTTCTATAAAGCTTGTTGGTGAGTCTTCTATTTTGGGGATATTACTTACAATCTCTTACTATGTATTAAGATTTTCTCTCTTGACTTTATGTATTGACTATGAGGGTGAGCACGGTTACTTTGTCTTGGCCCCCGCTCTTATCTATGTAATAGAGGTATTGTTAGACATGATGTGTATTTATACTATAAGATTTGAGTCTATTGTCTGTTGATATTTATGATATGGAAGTTTACTCTTATTCCTAATTCCCCTTGTGTCTATTTATCTCTTATGGTCATTCTAATTTCTTTTGTGACTAAGGATATGTAATGATATTCTATGAGGCTTATTTGGGGTTCCTTCAAATTCCCCATACGTCGTCAAGTCTAGACCCTAGGCTTGGGTCGTGACAAAGGTGGTATCAGAGATGTAGGTTGTCAGATCCTCGAAGTCCAACATATCACGTTAATTAGAGTCCAATTCATGGTTGTGTTGTACACCATAACTATGAGTAGGAGGCTATGAAACATTTCATGAAATGTTTTCCATCCTCATGTTCTAAGTCGTGCTATAGAGTTGAAGAAAGTTTTCCTTCTCTAACACCTGTTCTTTGCTATGCTAGATCATGCCTAACACGAGAGGGAGACGAGCCCGCACACCCGTGGAGCAATCGGCCAATGGAGAGCTTAAGGATGCTCTCACCTTGCTTGCACAAGTGGTAGCTAATGAAGCCAACCAAGGGGCCCAAGCCCCTGATGCTCCTACACCGGCCTCTCGGGTGAGAGACTTCATGAGAATGAATCCCTCGGAATAATATAGGTCAAAGGTAGATGGGGACCCTCAAGAGTTAATCAATAAGGTCTACAAGATATTGGCTATCATGGGTGGGATACTGAAGGAAAAAGCAGAGTTTGAAGCCTACCAACTTAAAGGGGTAGAATAAATATGGTACAACCAATGGAAAGCATAGAATGGAGTCAACTATGTGGTGCTTTGGGAAGAGTTCAAAGTGGCCTTCCTTAATCAATTTTTTCCTCTTGAGCTTAAGAAAACTAAATTGGTAGAATTTATGAATTTGACACAAGGGTCAATGAGTGTGAGGGAATATGCCCTCAAACTCAACCAACTTTCAAAGTTCGCTCCTTACTTAGTTGCCGACCCAAGGTTAAGAATGAACAAATTTGTTATGGGGGTATCCGACTCAGTGAGTGAAGAATGCCAATTTGCTATATGGATCGGTGATATGGACTTGTCCCTTTTGATGACCTATTTTGAATAAATGGAAGAAAAGAAATTGAGGAAGAGGACGAGTCATAAGGCCAAAAGGGCCTATTTTGAGGGTAAGTTCCAAAAGGGTGACTGATTTCATAAAGGCAAAGGGTTCTCTCATGCATTTCAAAGGAGGGTTACCAATGACTTTCCAAGAGCTCAAGGTGTTGGTGTTGTGGTTCCTAATAAGGTATCCTAGGTGTGGAAGGGGCCATAAGGGGTCCACGTTTAATAGATACTAATGCATGCTTTTGTTGTGTGGAGGTAGGTCACAAAACGGAGGATTGCCCTTAAAATCGCAACAAGGGCAAAGAAGTTCATCTACAAGGTGCTAATGCATTTCCATTGGAGAGAGGTAGCCATCAATATGGTGTCCATGGCACAACCGATTCTATGCTTTGCATGGCAGGCAAGGGGGTTGATGAAGTTCCGGTTGTTATCTATAAGCTGAAAATCTTTGACTTTGATGTGTATGCATTAATTAATTCGGGTGCCACTCTTTATTTTGTTACCCCTTTTGTTACCTAAAAGTTTCATGTTAACCCCGAGTTGTTGCATGAGTCTTATGATGTGTCTACTCCTATCGGTGCATCTATTGTTGCTAGAAAGTTTATAGAAGTTGTCCTATTTGTATTTTGCATAAAATCTTGCCTTGTGATTTTGTTGAGTTAGACATGGTTGATTTGGATATTATTCTTCGGAGGGATTTGTTACATGCATACTATGCTTCTATTGATTGTAGAACCTATAGGGTCAAATTCTAATTTCTAAACAAACCTGTCCATGTGTGGGAAAGTCAAGATATGATGGTCAAGGGTAGATTCATCTCTTGCATTAAAGCCAATAAGTTGATATCTAAGAGATGACTTTACCATCTTGTAAGGTTAGGGATGTGGAGTCTAAAGTCCTTCCCATAGAGTCAGTTCCAGTTGTAAATGAGTTTCTTAATGTCTTCCCAAATGACATTCCCGGTGTTCCTCCTGAAAGGGAAATAGACTTTGGCATAGACCTCCTCCCCAATACTCAACCCATTTCTATTCTTCCTTACCGTATGGCCCCGGCAGTTATAGGAATAATTGAGGAACTTATTGGAGAAGGGATTTATTAGACCTAGCCAATCACCTTAGGGTGCTCCGGTGTTGCTTGTGAAAAAAGAAGTACAGGTCCCTTAGGATGTGTTTTTACTAACGACAACTCAATAGGGTCACTATAAAGAATAGGCATCCTCTTCCAAGGATTGATGATTTGTTTGACCAATTGCAAGGAGCTAGACATTTCTCTAAGCGTGATCTTCTATCTGGTTATTATCAAGTAAAGGTGAGGGAGTGTGATATCCCCAAGATGGCCTTTTTGACTAGATATGACCATTATGAATTTGTGTTGATAACTTTTGGGTTGACTAATGCACCAGCCATCTTTATGGACCTAATGAATAGGATCTTCAAACCCTACCTTGAGTCCTTTGTTATGGTCTTCATTGATGATATTTTGATCTATTCTTGCATGAGGAAGAGCATAGGACTCATTTGAGGTTTGTGTTGCAAAGATTCAGGGAGGAGAAATTGTATGTTAAATATGAAAAGTGTGAACTTTTGTTGAAGGAGGTTGCCTTCCTAGGACATGTGGTGTCGAGGGATGGTATTAAGATGGATCCAAAGAAGATTGATGTGATTAGAAATTAGCCTAGACCATTGACTCCATCAAACAAGAGTTTCTTACGCCTAGCAGGCTACTATCAGAGGATCGTGAATGGGTTTTCTTCTATTACTTCCCCTACGATAAAATTGACTCAAAAGAAGGTTAAGTTTGTATAGGCCAATGAATGTGAGAGGAGCTTCCAATCATTGAAAGATAAGATTATGTCCGCTCCTATGTTGTCACTACCAAATGGGCTTGAGGGATTTGTGGTGTATTGTGATGCTTCCCAGGTTGTTTTCGATTGTGTTTTGATGCAAAATTGTAAGGTCATAGTCTATGCTTCTAGACAATTTAAAGTATATGAAAAGAACTACCCGACTCATGATCTTGAGTTAGCCAAAGTTGTGTTTGCATTAAAGATTTGGCGTCATTACTTGTATGGGGTGCATGTTAATATGTTCACCAATCACAAGAGCATAGAATATGCCTTCAGCCAAAAATAAACTCTAACGATTTGTCTATTCGATTGTTCCCTAATAATGGTTTCTAAGTCCTGAATTGAACAAATTGAGGGTTGATGATAATGAATATAGAACCTTAAAGAGGTTGAATGTAATCTTAAAGAAATATTCCTAACTCCTCGAGTTAATTAATGAATAATGATCTAATGTGTTAGTCCAAAGGAGACTAAATGATGACAAAGGATAGATATTAACGTTTATGAGCATATTGAGACTATGGGAGAATTATAAAGTACCGAAATGGGTAAAAGTGAGTTGCAGTTGCACTCACAACTACGTGGCCAGCGTAGGTGAGGATTGACCATGAACAACAGATGTTTCCTCAATCCCAAAAGAGGACTTAATGTTATTTTTACTTTGGATCCAATAATGTACACTTTTTACCCAGGTAAGGTACTGGATGGATGCCGCAACAACATCGCTTTGTTGTACCATCACTGGCTCATAGGTGATGGGTGTAGGTTCGAGAAACTCCCATATAGGTTCCATCTTGATAGTACTTTGATGTTAATGTAATGGTATAAGGTGATTGATGTGATGGGTTGTTTGTCTACTCTATATTCTTCCTTTAGATAGATATATGATATATTTATTAGGTTCTACATTGAGTTGAATGGAGAAAGTTGCAGAAAATCAAACAATTCTTAGCTATGCTTCTCATGTCTCTCGAACTATCAGGATGGACAGGTGAACTACATCTTAAAATGTATAAGTGCTTTCGTTGTTTTGGAATAAGAAGCCTTCGTATCTTAATGCACGTTGTTATTTCTATATTATTATAACTACTTTGATTTCACCTAGCTATTTTACATACCAGTACATTCCACGTACTATTTTCCTCCTATGGGATTGAATCATTTTATGATGTAGATACATGATTTGGAGATTGTCGATACGCACATCGTTGAGGATTTGAGATGTTCAGCTGATTGGTGAGCATCCCTTATTTCGGAGAATTCATTACTTTTTTTCTATCTTGCTTTTGAGTTAGATTTGCTTAACTTTATTTTGATTGAGGTGGCCATGGGTCTATCATTTGCACCACCTGATAGTGATAGAGGCTTCATAGACTAGAGTTAAATGTTGATGTATGATTGTGAGATAATTCTTCCTACTAGCCTTTTTTTCTAAATGTTATTTTGATACTAGATGATAATGTGCCCATTTATTCCCTTATATCTTCCACGGATTAGGTAGAATGTATGAATGAATGAATGTAATGATATCAAGTGATTCACTTGGGGACTAGCATTAGTTTCTGAGTGCCGGTTACGTCTAGGATATCCTCTCGGGGCGTGACAAACTTGGTATCAGAGCATGAGTTCAAGTGTCCTAGGGAATCTATAAAGTCGTGTCTAATAGAGTCCTTATTATTAGTGTGAAGCGCACCATATCTATAATAGGGAGGCTATATAACATTAGAAAAAGTTTCCCTTCATTCAGAATCTGAATCATACGATAGAGCTATTTTTTAAGAAATCTGCGATGATTCATGTGTCACTCTAAACCTTTCGATGATGCCTTGCCCACAAGGCGAGAGAGACAATAATTTTCAAACTCTTACATATGAGATCCTCTACCCTAAAGTAATCAGAATAGTAGAAAGACTGCACTAGGTTTGAGAAAAGCTGGCTGGTGTGTGAAATGGATTGATTCAAAAGAGTGCACTATTTCTCATATGAATCGTGCATTTTATTTAGCTCTAGATGTACCAAAACCCTCTTTTTCAAAACTTGCTTCCAATATGACCCCTGAGAGTGGAACTTACATCTCTAAAGAGCTTAATATGACCATCTAAGAATAAGATGTAGGGTTTTATCAATCCTAAGTAGAATTGAATCATCCAGAGTTAGAAAGATAATGACGGAAAGAAAGGGACGAGATAGCAAGAGGGATAGATGACTATGGCTTGTAGTGATAGTTAGGTATCTATTAGGTATGTGATGGGGTGATAAGTCGATTGCCATAAGTTTTGATGAAAGGGCAGTGAGTACCCTATGATTGTCAGTATGAGGTATAGAGAGAGAGTTAGTATCAAGATGTGTGAGAGTGTGCTCAGGACTAGAAGTAAATTTATGCTAATGTACTATGGTATTCATACTATTGAAGGTGAAGTGTAGATGTTGAATATGGGAAATGAGTGCTTTCAATGTGATAGATTTAAGTTAGACTTATGATTTCAAAGGTGAGAGTCTTATGAGATTCACAGAGTGATGGACTTAGCTAAATAATGAGGTATGCTAGATGGGTGAATGATACTTGAGTTGTGAGAGAAGTATTGATCGAGTATTCACTATGAGATTTTACTAGGATTATGTCCCCTAGATTTTTCCTATATTTGTAAGTTGGCCTTAGAGAGACACGTGATAGATGCGTATGTTAGTATTAGACCCTAAGCTTGAATTTTGAGGAGTAGTATTAGTTAGGAGATAGCATCGTAGGAATGATAGTCTTAGTTGGAGAGTTGACCTATGAGTGCTTGTTGTATTGTGTGTTAAATGATTAAGATGTTGACTGGCAAGGAATGTGGTGCTAAGAGTAGAGTAGAGATACCCCTTTGATGGAGATAGTAAATTAAAGGAGAAGTACTAGAAAAGAGAAGGCTTAAAAGGGTTGCGATATGTATCCATTATTGTGTAAATATGTGTGAAGCTCTAATTTATGACTGCTATAGGAATCTAGGAAATATTTTGAGTTGTGAGTGTGGAGTAGGTTGAGGTAAGCATCCTATGTCATCCCAATCAACTAAGTCAATTGGGGTTTATAGATAGATGATAAGGATTTTTCCATTATAGTCTAAGTCTTATATAGATGAGTTTATGAGAGCACAGAAGTTAAATTTTAGCAGACAAAAGAAGAGGTTTGATTGTAAAAGTTGTGAAAAATGGTTATGTACATCATCAAGAGTAGCAAACACCGAGAGAGAGTTCCATAAAGACAATAGGAAGCTAAGAGTGATGTCCTTGGAAAGAGCTTGAGTAGCTAGTCATATGTATACGATTACAACATTATAGAAGAATTTAAGACATTCTTGTGGATAGTAATTCCTTGATTGTATGGAGGTAAATGCTTACATCCTAGTAGAGGAAATTAATTTTCAAATTTAGAGACAAGATCTTTAGAGCTAAGGAGAGATGATGAAGTAGTAAGCCAGAGTAGATCTTGAGTTTTTGATAGTGACAGACTGATCAAGATGAGATATCAACTCTTTTCCATATCATACAATCTTTACCCTTCAATTAAAGTGATACTTTATTCCCTTTGGGTGTATGATTGTCGTACTTATGGACTAGTCTCATACATATCATGTTGATTTTTATGCTGAGTTTTGAGGATGAGAAGCAATGAATTCATTCATTAATCTTGATCTTACACCATGAATCCAAGAGTTTTCAGTCCTATGTTAAAGGAGATATGACCTGAGTTTTCCACTACCTATAGTTCTGTGAACTCAAAATGAGTCTTGATAGACAAGAGAGATTGTAATCTATGAATGTTCTTAGATAATATTTCTTGATTGAATCGTGTTAATGATCTTTCATTCCAAGCTCTTTGAGTAATCTAGCTTTCCAGTCTTGCTAAAAGTATTAATGATAGTAGGTAAGTTATGGGTGATGGGAGATAATGAGTGCTCCTGAATTGTGATAATGGAGTTGAGTCCCTAACTTTTAGTTGATATTCCTTTTGAGCCTCTACGTACTTGAGTATGCAAGTTCTTGATAGTATTAGTGCCTAATAACGATGCTGGAGAAAAAAATTTAAACTCTAGACATTATGGTTGAAGTCTATTCGTGACGATGAGTATTCAATCAACTAAGTATTTGAGTTATTGATGATATTCATGTTTATTTTGCATGTAGTAGTTTGAGGTTCTGCCAAAGGGGGAGATGATGAGTTCCTCCAGGTCTAAATAATGATGCTGATAGTAGTAGACTGAGGAGGAGGGTAGATGAGGAGGAGTGAGTGTATCCTTACTATGATATTTGTGTTAAACTTGTGTCATGTAGGGATAGAGATAGGAAGAAGGAGAGAGATAAATACCTTATGATGAACGGTAGATAGGTAAGAGTATGTTGGTGTGACTCTGAGTGAGAACTTACTAAATGGTGGAGGTAGAAGTACTAAGTACGCTTGAAAATTCTAAGGTTTAGTTGAAGTGGTTAGAGTGATAGGCTTGAATTCGTGGTTATTGATAGGCCAGTATCGATGATGGATTAGTGAATACTTTGCAATAAAGGTTAGAGAAAGAGTAGTGAGATAGTGAAGAAGACTAGTGATCTTTTAATAAAAGCCCCGTGGAAGTTTAGAGTTGACTATAGAGGATTTTCTTTGTATAAATATAATCACCTAGTAGATAGCACCTTGAGGCTTCAAAGTAGGCTTGAATGGAAGAGAATGAGGTGATTAGATAGAAATTTGAGTAATTAAGTTCTTGATGTGTATATTCATGATCCTGAATAGAGAGTGTTCAGATCGATGAGGAATAGAGAGTTTGATTGAGTGAGTGAGTATTGAGAGGAGCTTTCTATTATTATTCATGCCTTGATATCTATCTTCACTCATCATTCGAGGACGAATGATACCAAGGGGGAGATAATGTAATACCCTAATTTTCTTTTAGCTAAGATTGAGCCATCCTTCATATTATATAGAATATTAATTAATAATACTTAATTGAGCATAGATGTTAAAGCCAATTTCTTAGTCTGGGAATCGAATTGGAGACCATATAAGGTCACAGTTCTAATGTAAGATTTTATAAAAGTTAGATTGACCAATGATTTTTAGGTTGTATATATATGCTAAGATCAATTCATAAGCATTTAAAGTATATAAGATATGATTTAGAGACATAATAGATCTTTTACATCAAGCCGAAGTCCAAAGAATTTCTAGCAATTGAGTTTTCGTTTGAGTTGATAGAAGGGTCAACTTCAAATTATCACATCTCTCGAAGTATAATGATATAGCTGACCCATATATGTTAAATCGAAGACATTTGAATGAGCTTTCCAACGCATCCAATTTTGCCTTATTCAGAGTTCGGAGTAAAAAGTTATGATCATTTTAGTGAAGGGGTGCAGAGCTATCTGAAGGTCCGCGCTTGGAGCGCGTCGCAAACCAAATGCGAACCCTCACTGGATAAGAAATGACATATTTTTTTCTTTTTGTTTTGAGGGTAATTTTATCCTAAAACCTTTGGGGGTCTATTTAAGGTCCCAAAACACATAAAAATGTCAGTTTTCATAATCAAAACCCTCTCCCTTCACTCCTGAACATAAACATTCAAGAATCATCAAGAAAGTCATCAAGTTAGGATTAGCTTTCAAGATTCATCCTCAAGGTAAGTTATTCTTCATAAATTTCAGTCTACCCAACTCAAATTTCTTTATCTATTCATGAATCTCTAATAGAACCTTACACTATAACCTAGGGGTTCAGGAAGACGAATTCAAGAATCCCAAGAAATGGTTTCTTGGTTCTTCTTTTTCAAGAATGCAGGGTTCTTCATCAAGACTCTAAAAATTCTAAGTTGAGAATTCAAGAATTAAGGATAAGCCCTTCAAATAATGTATTTCCAAGTTTTTCTCTCTAAAGGAACTAACAAGATCGAGGATTTGCTCCAAGAAAGCTAGTATTCATCCAATTTCGATTGTGATATCAACTTTTCAGGTATGTAAGGCTAAACAGATACATGAGAATGTTCTTTCATGTGCCTCATAGATGGTCTTAGATGAGACTAGAAGGTTCTTGGTCTTACATGCATGATTCTTGTATTTTCTTGAAAACTATATTTATTACCTGTATTTTCATATGTTGATGATAATCATAAATCTGTTTTCTTGAATTGAATATTTTCACGAGATATTGCGTAAACCCTACTTATTATTTCATAAAGATTGCATGAATGAAGCTAGGGATTGAGTCTAGAGCCTTGATTGAGAATGTTGATAGAGATTGTGATTGTGAATGTAAGAATGATGATAGATTAATAGAACTTGGTAGTTCCTTGAGTCTCCATAGATAAATTCTAACGATTTATCTATTCGATTATTCCCTAATAATGGTTTCTAAGTCCTGAATTGAACGAATTAGGGTTGATAATAATGAATTGAGAACCTCAAAGAGGTTGGATATAATCTTAAAGAAATATTCCCAACTCCTCGAGTTAATGAATGAATAATAAACTAATGTCTTAGTTCGAAGGAGACTAAATGATGACAAAGGATGGATATTAATATTTATGATCATGTTGAGTCTATGAGATAAGTATCGAGTACCAAAATGGGTAAGAGTGAGTCCCACTCGTACTCATAACTACGTGTCCAGCCTAGGTAAGGATTGACCATGATCAACAGATGTTTCCTCAGTCCCAAAAGAGGACTTAATGCTATTTCTACTTTGGATCCAATAATGTACGCCTTCTACCTCGGCAAGGTACTAGGAGGATGCCACCATGACATTGCTTCATTGTACCATCACTGGCTCATAGGTAATAGGTGTAGGTCTGAGAAACTTCTATATAGGTTCCCTCTTTATAGTACTCTAATGTTAATGTAATCGTATAAGGTGATTGATGTGATGGGCCATTTGTCTACTCTTTATTCTTCGTTTAGATAGACATTTGATATGTTTATTGGGTTTTATATTGAGTTGATTGTTATTTCTATATTATACTACCTATTTCGATTTTACTTAGTTATTTTACATACCACTACCTTCCAAGTACTGATGTCCCCCTGTGAGACTGCATTATTTCATGATGTAGATACATGATTTAGAGATTGTCAATAGGCGCATCATTGAGGATTTGAGACGTTCATCTGATTGGTAAGCATCTCTTATTTCGGAGGATTCATTACTTTATTTCTATCTTGCTTTTGAGTTAGAGTTTCTTAGCTTTATTTTGATTGAGGTAGCCATGAGTCTTTCATTGGCACCACTTGATAGTAATAGAAGCTTCATAGACTAGAATCGAATTTTGATATAAGATTGCGAGTAGTTCAGCCTACTAGCCTTTTTATATAAATGTTTGAGACTAGATGATGATGTACCCATTTAATCCCTTATGTATTTCGCAGATTAGTAGAATGTATGAATGAATGAATATTATGAGGCCAAGTAGTTCGTTTGGAAATTAGCAATAGTCTCTGAGTGCCGGTTACGTCTAGGGTATCCTCTCGAAGCGTGACAACTTTTTGAAAAATTGCATCTTTTTCAAAGATTTGTGACTTTTTCGAATGGTTGTGACTTTTTCATAGGGTTGTGACTGTTTTTGAGGGTTGTGACTTTTTCAAAGAGTTGTAACTTCTTCAAATGGTTGTGACTTTTCTAAAAGGTTGTGACTTTTTTTCAAAAAGTTGTGACTTTTTTCAAAAAGTTGTGACTTTTTCGAAGAGGTGTGACTTTTTCGAATGGTTATGACTTTTCAGAGAGTTATGATTTTTTCGAATGATTGTAACTTTTCTAAATAGTTGAGACTTTTTGGACAGGTTGTGACTATTCCAAAGGGTTATGACTTTTCCTAAGGGTTGTGACTTTTTTGAATAGTTGTGACTTTTTCAAATGGTTGTGACTGCTGACACCCAATTTTGGCCTAATGTTTTTTAAAATTCATACTTTTGTATTTAGTTTATTGTTAAATTATTATTTTGTGTTAAGTTACATATATTTGTCTATTTTATTTAGTATTACTTTTATTTGTTTATCATTGGTGATATTTATTTTATTCATGTTAATATATTTGACACAGTGTGTTAATTCATTTTTCATGCCCAGATAAAATTAAACAAAATAAGATTTAATTGGCCCACAATTTGGACCCATATATTTCTAGCCTGTTAGGTTTTGAGATAAAATGTGTATATAACCTCCACTTTGTTACCAAAATAGGGTAAAAAATAGAATAAACATTTAATTCTTAAAAAAAAACACTCAAAGATGGTCTCTTCTTCTTGTTTTATTCTGGCGACGGCTACCAGAATCCGATGGAGTCCGCTGGAAAACACCCATCCACCCTCTCTCTTTTCTTTCCCTTTCTTCCTCCTATCATACCCACCCTTAACCAACCAAATCCCCATTTCCACCTCCAAACCACCAGCACACAGCAACTAAAACCCCCAAAATCAGTCCCCAAAACCCCCTGCCTTTCTCACCAAAATCCCACTAGAAAACTCCATTTTCAGCCCCTAAAACCCCATTTTCGTCACCCATTTTCCACTAGTAAACCCCATGACCAAACAACCTTTTCTAGCGACCAAATAAGGCCACGAAACAGCAACCAAATAACCTCCAAACAACCACTACTCTCCTTCCTCATCTAAACCCGAGCCCCCGCAAACCACCATGAAAACAACCTTCACACCCGCCTGAAATAGCCACCAAACGACCATAACCATGGCTGTCAGTGCCACCTTCTCTCCTCTCCAACAACCTTGTTCACCTCTCCCTTTGTCCAGCCCGCTGGAGACAGCGTAAAAAACCCATTTCCACCACAAAACAGCCCTAAGCCAGTGTCAAGAAGACTCACATCGCACAACCCCATGCCACCAATGAAAACCCGCTAGAAATGACCCTCATAACCCTATCTGGAAACACCCAAACACCACCATTTTCAACAATCACCACACCTAAAAGGCCCAAAATCAGCAGCTCAGATGAGCTCACAGCTCAACTGACGAAAACCCAGCCAACAGCCATGGATTTCAATGCACAACCACCTCGCAAGCCATTGAAACGCAACCAAAATCCTTCATCTCCGACGAGGCACTACAATGACAGCAACCGAACAACCATCAGATCTCCGGACCACCATTTGACCAGAAACACAAACGTGAATGATTTTTATCAGTTCTTGGTAGAAATTTTGAACCATTTTATATTTCTTTTTGATTTTGTTCATTGCTATTATTGAATTTTATGTTTCTGCTTGAATGTTTTTGGTTATGTGAATATTGTGTTTGAGAATTACTTCATTAAATTTACATTGCTTTGGTTTTTGACTGACTTTTGTTATTTTGTTTTTTCTCTGATTTTGTTTAATATTTGGACAACTTTGAACATTTGTTCTTGATTAGTGCTATATTGCTTTAATTATTTATTGTTATTTCTTTTGATGTTACTGTTGTGTTAACTTTATTTATTGTACTTTATCATTATTATTATTGATTGTTGGTTTGGAGTCCTTGTTACTTGTAATATTGCTTTGGTTATTCGATAATATTTCTCATATGTATAAAAGCTAATTTTAGTGGTATGTTAAGTTATGTATACATTGTTTTGTTAAACATAGCCGATGAAAACTCTATCTGTCGGATTTCGAGGCCTCCCCATTCAAAAACATAGAAAAATTTGATTTAGACTAATATTTATTATATCTTAAAATTCTGAGATTTTTGTTTAAGTTCATGCCCATATTTTTTGTTAAACGTAGCCAATGACGAATCTATCCGTCGGATTTCGACGCCTCCCCATTCAAAAAGACGGAAAAAGGTAGCTTTTATTCATTTTTGTTACATGTTAATATACAAGTTTCTAGTTTAAGTTCATTATTTGCTAAATCTGGCGAATGACAAATCTATCAACATTTCGAGGCCTCCCCATTCAAAGAGACAGAAAAATCTTAGTTTAGATTGATATTTGTTATATTTTAAAACTCAAAAAGTTTAGTTCAAGTTCACATATATATATTGTTTGTTAAACTTGGCCAATGACGAATCTATTCGTAAGATTCGAGGTCTCCCCTTTAAAAATACGGAATAATTTTAGTTTATTCTTTATTTATCAAATTCTTCACCACCCAAAGAGGAGAAACACGGAGTACAGTTGCATTGTATGCTTGTTTAGTTTAGACAAAACAAAGTCCAACATAGAGTCGAGAGAGGAAATCAAATCTGAATACTCTCCATGAATAAACAAAAGAATCCCATAATAATATTTAACAATAAGAGTTATTATACGACTAAAAATTATTATATGACTAAAAATTCACGGGCAGCGTTGGAGGTCCATGGGACATGAGCATACCTGCTAAGCGATTCACGGGCGTTGGAGAGTCCTGGGGCATGAGATGGCAACAACAGGAAGACGAGTAGAGGGGGAAGAATCAGCATAGATGAGGCAATGGTGATTAATAATTCACTGGCAGCGATGGAGGACATGGTACGTGAGTTGGTGTTAGCGGGAAGTGGAGTAGAGGAGGCGTCTGGTGGGTAAAGGGATAAAATCTCTGAGAAGGCGTTATAGGGGTGAGGCGTCCGCTGTGCAAAGGGATACAATATATGAGATGCCGCAAAAGGGGTGACCGGGCCGAAGCGGCACTTTTGAAGACAAGGGTAAAATCATAAATAAATAAATTCAAAGGGTTTGCTGGAATCTGGGGCACCACGTAGGCGGGCTGCCAATTTCTTATATATATATATTAATCATAAAAAGATATTATTAATTTGTATTTTTAAAAAATGAATTTCAAAGCATATTTTCAATTTACATATTGTAAATGATAAAATTTCGCGTTAAGAAAATAATAATCAAAAACGAAAATTCGCAACAATTGTAGTATTTGATTTCAATATGTGAGCCTTATAATCTTTAATAATCCTCTAATTCGCCTTTTTAAATGTAAATTCAAAAGCTCTTGAACTTGATTTCGAATTTAAAATTTTCTTTTGAACTTTGAATTTGTTCTTCATCTCGATTTTGAAACTTGAATTTGTTCTTGATTTAGATCTTGAACCTGAAACTTGAATTTGTTTTTGATGTTGATATTGAAACTTGAATTTATTCTTCAGTTTGGTCTTGAACTTTGAATTTGCTCTTGAGTTTGATCTTGAAATTTGAATTTGTTCTTGACTTTGATCTTGAATTCAAGGGCTTTAATGCCTATTCTTTAATGCTTGAATGTTTGAATTCTTGAACTTGTAGAGAAATTTGTAGATTTTGATCCGTAGGCTCTCTCTAGCTTCTTGTTAGAATTTTGGATGTATATTTTGAATTATGAGGACCTCTACATATAATCGTAGAATAGAGGAGTTATGATGGAATCAAACTTTCTTTTGGTCAATCAGATTTAAGGTGACATGGCGCAAAAAAAAGTGATTAGAGTAGGTTTTCTTTCAAGTGATATGACAATATTTGATTGGTTAGAACAATCACTTGTACATGTGGCACATTTTTGTTGACCTTTGATTGAAATAGGAATGTCACATCATTTTGACACATGACGTGATCCTATTGATTTCTTTGTTTGACTTGACATGCCACATCATTCGACATGTGACATCAAGTAGGGCTTCTAGGATGAAAGGGTATTGGACTTAATAAAGTGGGTCATCTTTTGTAGCCCAAATAAATGAATTTAGACTTTTAATTAAATTTATATTTTATTGAACTTAATTAATTAATACAATTATATTAATCCACAATATTCATTCTGGACTAATATATTTTGAATTTAATATAATTTGAATTATTTTATAAAACGTATATTTTAATAAATTTTATATGATTACAAATGTCCCCTACTACAAGTATTGTTGAGATGCACGTTTGTTGTGATTGGAGATGAGGCTTGAACTATTTAGTATATTTCTATTATACAGAAATTTGACGAGGGGGACCACCAAGGGTAATTTGGTCATTTTAAAATTATCTAGAAGAATCTATATATGTTCTTACTTTTATTATGGACTCATAAGAGTAATTTTATAATTATGCTAAAGTAAAGAGTTTCTAATTGGTTAATTTTTCATAAATAATAATAAATGTTAAGTATGTTTGAACATATTTTAGAAATAATTTTGAACTAATTTAAAATAAAATGTGTTTGAATATGTCATTTTTATTTTCTGTTCCTAAATTCTTTTAAGGATTACTGCGTAAACATAATTTTGATATTAATTTACATAATATGATCATTACTAAAGTTCGTATCTTAATTATTAAAAGATTTGTAGGCGAAACTCATACAACAATGAATTTATATTAGCTATTAACAATTAGCGATGGAGTAGTGATGAAGTTAATAGCTAATTTCATATTTTTTGTATAAGTGAGATATTATTCTATATGGAAGATAAATAAATAAATATTATATGCATGTAGAATAATTTTTTGTTACCAATTAAGATATCCCTTGTGTCTCATTTTAATTAAATTTGTGAGGTAACACACACATATTAAAAAAAAATATTTAAAGATAAAATTTACACCATATTTTCACTATTATCCTTTGTAAACTCATAAACATATCACGTAATTTATCTCCTTGATAATATAAAAGTACAATAAATAAAAGGGCCAATATGAGAAAAATTTCAAACATTCACTTTGAACTTTGAATAATTCAAATATTTGAACATTGAAAAAAAGCCTCAAAAATTTAATTTATTTGGGACGCAGGGAGTATATTATATGTCAAATTTTATGTTTGTGTTTCTTGGTTCTAATTTCTACTTGAGAAATAAATTTAAAATATTGATTTTTGAAATAGTAACGTACAATGAATTATTATTATTATATAATTCAATTCAATCTAATAAATAGATTAACTTCAATTTTTGATACATTTATGTCGTTATGCAATGATAACAAATAAATTTAATAATAGATCACAAAAGTTTTAAAGTATAAAAGTGATTGTTCCAATAATTGATGTCATCAAAAAATAGATCAAATTACTATACAATATATTTTTTAAATACTTTATTCAAATGAGGCATATTGGGTCCGTTTACGGGCCATAAATTATTGGGAAAACTAAGTTTGTTCCCTATTAAGTCAAACTTTTTACATTAATATATATCTTTACATTTTGTATCTTTATACTATTAAAATTTTGCCCGCTTAATGTTAAAATTTGTGCGCTGACCTCATGCTGACGTCAACACATGTTTGTATGAATACCAATAGGGTATACATATACCAATATGATATCACACATAATTAAACTCAATCCTATATTACACCGATATGGTATAAATATACCGACAGAGTGTATAATGAATATATTTTCTACTAATTTAGTTTAATAATTTTTTTATTTATTTCTTAAGAAAAGAATCTTATATACCAATTGAGTATCAATGTACCGCAAGAGTATCACAAAGGATTAAGCTCATTCTATATGATACTGCCATGGTATATATATACTGTCAGATTATATTTAATAGTATTTATACAGACATTAGCATGACGTTTACACACGATATAAAAAGGGGCAAGTGGATAGATAGGTAAATAGTTTGGGCAATGAATCTATTAAGGATAAATAGTTTAGATTTGATCTATTAAGAATAAATAATTTCAAATTAAATTTATTCTATGTATTTTTTTTTGAATTGTTGAGTATATACATATCTAACAAAGGAATAATTTTGGTGTTTGGATGACCACCTGAACAAAATGAATATATTTTCCTTTTAGCTATATGTTTGGACAAGTACATGCCTCATCCTCTCCCTCACTATTATTCCATGGCCCATAAAAGTGGCCCAGTGACTGTGGAACACATCCCATTGTACAAATGGGTATTGTGCATTTTCCAAATTCAAATGCAATTAGCAGTAGGTCCTGATCTAATGTTTCACCGCCTCAACGTGACTATTTAATTTGAAGTAGGAAAATTGGATTTATTTAATCCACGTGATTACACCATCATTAGCATTACCTCCCACCATTAAAGGAATTTGCTTCCTTTTTTTCTTGATTTTGTATTAGAACCTTCTTTTCTTTTCCTAATATAAATGGGTGGGTTTTACGCCTCAGTTTCCTGTCCATTTAGGAAATCAACGTAAAAGGGAAAAAAAAAAAACTTTCGCTCATCCCAATTATCCAATTAAATAGAAAAATATACTTTTATTTTAATATGGTCAAGGACATGTTAATCTTAATTTCTTCTAGATTTCTAGTTTAAAGAAGAATTATAGTTGTCCCTAGAGAAGGGTTTCCTCTTTAGAGTAGAATAAAAAATCCTATCTAGCGTGGGGCATAGATTTCTTGAACATCTATAAATAGACCTTGCTCTTCATTCTTTAGCATCAATATTCTTGAATTTGGAGTTCCTCTCTGCAAACAATTTTTGGAATTAGATGAAGAGCATCAAAGTACGAGCTACAAATTTTTTTTATTTTATTTTTTGTGTGTTCTCTCCAGACTCCATTTGTGGGATATTACTGGATATGTTGTTGATGTTGTTTTTGTGTGTTCTGTCTCATCCCTTTTTTTCTCCTTTTTCTTTTGCAGGATTGTGAATTTAAGTTTCATTGTATCACAAGAATATGGTCTGAAGGTGTGAACGAGTGGATCCTCATCTACTCCCTGAGATCACCAATTCGAGGCTTTACAATATTCTAAATGTTTAAACATATGAGATCATCAATTCAAGGCGTTACAATGTTCTAAATGTTTAAACATAAGGGATCACCAATTCGAGGCTTTAGAATGTTACAATTGTTTAAACATATAAGATCACCAATTAGAGACTTTACAATGTTCCAAATATTTAAACATAAGGGATCATCAATTCGAGTCTTTACAATATTCCAAATGCTTAAACATAAGGCATGAATGCATGTGTTTAACATCCCCGCAGTAAGATCACCAATTCGATACTTTACTGTTACGCCTTGGGAGGGTACCCTAGACGTAACCGCGTTCAGAGACTATTGCTAGTCCCCAAGCGAACTACTTGGCCTCATCACATTCATTCAATCAATAAACTCAAAACAATTAACAAAAGACAGAGGGAAGTAATGGGCGCATCTCATCTAATCTCAAAATAGTAATATAAAATAAAATGGCTAGTAGAAGGAACTAGCTCAGTAAGTTTTAACATCAGCATTCGACTCTAGTCTATGAAGCCTCTATCACGATCAAGCGGTGCCAATGATAGACCCATAGCTACCTCAAATCAAATAAAGTAAAGCTAATCAAGTCTGACTCTAAAGAAAGATGAAATAAAGGTAATGAATCCTCTAAAGTAAGGGAGGTTCACCAATTAGCTGAACCTTTCAGATCCTCAATGATGCGCCTATTGGTGATCTCCAATCCTTGTATCTACATCATAAAATGATGCATCCCCAGAGTGGCGTCAGTACGTGGAAAGTATGGTATGTAAAATAGTTGAATGAAACAGAAATAGGTAGAATAATATGGTTGATGTTCACACTTCAATAGTAAAGCGGTAGCTATCAAGTATAAACCAACCAAAGGCTAGGGTTAAATCCACAGGGAATATAGGGTTTGACCAAGTTGACTTGCCAACAATCATTTCAAGTATCAATCAACTATATTGTCTAAAGGGTGGGTGGGGGGGCGGGGTTGTAAATTGGAGTGAAATAACTACAAAAGCTATACTAACAATCATGAAGAGACAATCAATTTGAGGATCAATTTGGGAATTATGTTCCCCATGATTTACTAACTCAAATACCCTAGGTAACATAACCTCAATGAGACATTGCATGCAAGATGGTAACTCAGGTTCTTCCAGCTCTTTGGTAGCGGTGAAGGTCGAATTTCACCATAGCGCTTGGTCGGCAATCATGGTGTACTAATTAACCATTACTTATTTTCCTAGTCAACCTCTCCTTGGTTGGGTTTGGTTTATTAGACGAGAACATATAAATCAAATTCTGCCACCCATATCCTTTTCTTATTCATCACTACCTTAGTCTGAATGATGACACTAGGTGGGGTTTGGAGTTGGCTATCACCAAACAACGAGCAATCCGATGAAGAATAAATAATACATACAAATACCCAATTCAAAAATGCAAAAAATCTATATTATCTCACGCTAGCTACTCATGGTTCCCACAACTTTAAGTTGTGGGGTTTTAGCTACTCATAGCTTGGAAAAAATTACAAGCAATGAATAAAATATACATAATTGAGAGATTACCCAAAAAAATAAAAACCAATAAATCACCTTGATTTTTGGATTCACAAGCTTGAAAAATAGAGTTAAATTGCAAGTGATTCCAATCCCCAAATTGGGTCTTCAAAGTGAAACCCTAACTGTCTAATCTAAAACCCTAAAAGATACTCTCTAGAAAAGATTTTTTATTCTCTACAATCTGATTCTTTTTCTAAAATCTCGAACTTATATTATTTACACTATTTATAAAAAGGTTCTTAAAATAAATAAGAAACTTTGGTCGGTAGCAGTTATGGCTCGTACGTACGACTCATAGGGTGACTTACAAGTTGTAATTGGGCTTTCATAGTCAACATTTGACATTTTGGACTTGACTGCTATGATCCATACTATGAGTCATTGTCTGGTCTACGACTCATACCCTTGGCTCGTATGGCTGAACTTTAATTTCTCAGATTTTGATTTTGAATGTTGTTAATCACTATGGTCATCCTCTACGACTCATAGCTTGGGCTACGACCCATAGTAGGTCTCATAGGTCCTTAAATTCAACAAAATTTGCTACTTTTCCCCAAGATTAAGCCAACTTGTATTTTCTGCAAAAACAAACATAAAAACATAAAAAACCATAAAAAGTCGCATTGATAACACACAAAGTCCCTTGTTTTAGGCACCAAATGTGTTTTTTTTACAGTACATCAACACCTTCAACTTAGAATTTTTGCTTGTCCTCAAGCAATGACTCAATCTATATAGATAACGAGCAATACATAGCAATCATCCTCATGGCATATACTTTACTCAATTTTAACTTAGGTACCCAAGCTAGCATTTTCAAAACCTGGTTGTATAGCTACCAAGCAAACCAAGACACATTAATGCATTTGACAATCCAACTTACTCAAGGTAAGGAGTATCAACAATCCACATTCACTGAATAAGTCATATGCTAATCATGCAATGCAAATGCCCTAACAAAAAAGAAGTCCCTCTATTTCACTCAATTAGGAATCAAAGTAGATTGAGGGACTGTGCAAGCATACTCTCTCTCGCTAATGAAATTCATGTATGATGACCGAAATCATAGGCTTGCCTATATACTCATACTTTGGACTATTGACTAGTTGGATCGGGATCACTTAGGAGTTTATAGGCTTGTAATGTAGGCTCATGGAGCTTTGGTAAGGTATTTTTGGATAATTAGCCACCTTGAACCATGTTTTTCAACACTTTTACCTTAACAACTCAACCATTTTCATTTTGTTCTCCCTTATCTTTCACTTTCAAACTTTTTTGTGTACTATCCTTTCATTTTTCAACCTGTTCCTTATTTATGAACTCATTTTGCTATTCTTCTCATTCTAAGGCAACTTTTCTTCTTTTTCTTCCATCCAGTACATGATTTCCCATTTTTTCTTTCATTTCTAACTTATCACCATATTTTTGCTACTACACCACAACATCAACCACCCTCAACTTAGGCTTTTAGCCTGAGGTGAAGTACACGATATCTATTCTATAAACTAGGACCACTTTTGGTAGCCACCCTCAACTTAGGCTGTTTGCCTCAATCAAGGTTCATATGTTCAAGGATAGACCAAGGCGAATATCAAGGTATTTCACTAGACAAGATTAGGCTAGCTAGGTATTAAGAAAAAAAAGGTTCATGGAAGGCTCAAGTATTTGGAACAAGGGGTAAAATCTTTCATTTGATGGGTCATTCAGGCAAAAATAGACTAAATTAAAGAACAATAACCTAAGATCCCTTCCTAATCAACAAAATCGCTAGTCCAACTCGGTGTAACAAGACAAGTTTTGAATTAGTATATAATGCATGAATACGACCAAATTAGCTCACATACACATGGCATTATATACATAACCAACATAGACTCACAGATCATACTTCAAGTATCAACTTGCCTTCAGTTAATCATGACAATCATTGCCAAATCAATCACAAATGCAAGATCACAAGAGTAACCAAACAATCACAAAAATTTTGTGGGTACCCATTTTTTAAAACATTCAATGAAACCATTTAAAACTATATATATGCCAAAAGACTCAATCACCATATATCCATAAATTATCCAAAATACCTAAACATGTCAGTTCAACATAAAATAAAATCATACACAAGGCAAATGAAACATAACAAGAAAACCTTGGGATATCAAAGTTAGGATAGTTATGGACTAAAGGTTACTCAGACTTCACCCTAGTCCATAACTTCCCATACCCCACCAAAAATCTGTATTTTGTCCTCAAAGAACATAAAAACTAAATAAAATCCAATTATCCAAAATAGTAACAAATTATCCACAAACAGCAATAAAAACAATGTTTCAAAATAAAAACAGTAGTGAGAACAAAGTAATCCAAAAATAGTAGTAAGAACTAGGGTCAAAATGGCAAATATTAATATGGTGCTCAAGTACCGACATTAGTCTGGTCCTGGGTGGCTCTCTCCTCTGGGGTGGTTTAAGCTATAGACGAGCTAGATGTACTAGCTCCATGCACTCTCGTATGTGCCCAAGCTTGCCTCTTCTCCTTCGCTGCCATCGACTCACTTATCACGAGCTCAATAATATACTCCTCTAGCTCTGCATTATCCTCAGTCGTCCTCTACTTCTTCTGTGCCACATATACATTTACACCCTCTAGATGCCTCTTCCTAGGAGCATGCGGATGATCCTCGAATAAATCAATCAGGTCCTCACCCACAAGTGTCTACTTTAGAGTTATAATCGGGGCTGCTAGTGATGTAATCAAGTCGGCCTTGACCTTGGCCAACTCCTACTATACAGTAATTATATCTATAGGCCGGTCCTCTTAAAGCCTCTTCCGAACTCTGGCCTCGAAAGCATTGACCTTGGCATCTACTGCAGCGACTCTCCTATCCATAACAGACAGGGTGAATGCCTTATCCCTCTTCTCTAAATCCTGGACTATCTAATAAACCCATGGCTTGATCTGGTCTATCAACCTGGCTGAATGGGCCTCTGTCCTGGATAACCTGTGAACCATGGCCTTAAATGTAATAGGATACATTATAGGAAAGTCTACAAAAGGAACCTAAGAAGTAGATAGTTCTAGTGCAGGTGTAGTTGTGGAGGGAACTGTCTTAGTATCAGCAGGTATGGGCTGCTATGGTACATCTAGAGTGGAAGTAGTGGCAGCTGCAGTCAAAACCTCTATAGTTAGTTCAGGAGGAAATGGCTCACGAGTGGGAGAAGGAGCTGCTCTCTGGAGGGCCATTAGATTCTCATCAGTCTTGATCAGGATGGGATCCATGGTGTGAAGGGCCTCGACATATGGGTCAAGGTAGAGAGAGACATGCACCTCGGCTTCCATGCGCAACTTATGGATCAGGATAGGAAACAACATGGATGTATTCCTCTGAAGTGCAAACTAGTGAATCTACTCGGCCATCACACTAGCCCAATCAATGTCATAGCCAGCTAAGATACTAGCTAGTAGGACCACTTACTCTAAGTGATAACATTATCAGTGTATGTAGGTTGGATGCTAGATCGAATGATGGACCACTTAGATTTTACAGGGAAGGAGAGGTAGGACTTTACTATAGGCTCGGTGTGTATGCTGACCTATATAGGCTTGGCATCACCCTTTACGATCTGGCTCACCAGCCATCTCAGGTGCTCAATCCTTATGTCCACATTCTTCCCAATCTCAGTCTGCCTCATCTTATCAATTCATCTATCGTACTCGACTATGGACTAGGGTGCTCTATACATAGGCCTGAACTGTGCTCTGTGGATGATCTCCTCTGAAATGTTCACCCGCTTGCCTCAGACTAAGACCTCTCTCAACCGAGTCCTATCAATAGGTTTCTTCCACTTGGGCAGATCTCTAAGGATGGTGGCTGCCTATGCTGTGTAGAATTCTTAAACTAGAAGCGGGGCGTACCTACCCAACTTCTCTGTCAGCCATCGTAGCCCATGCCTGTCTATCTCAACTGCCAGCTTAGGAATATGATTTAGCCTAGATTCAACTAATCGTGTCTCCTCGCAGAATGGCCTCATGGGCTTCCCTTGGCCCTTAGTCTCTAAACCCTCCCGACAAATAGCTTTCATACCCACGACTCCCCATCAGTAATGTTATGGATCATCAACAGAAATAGGTGGATCGATTGAGGACTGAGCTGCTCCTATGTCTTGAGGCACCTCATCAAACTCAGAACAATCCATGCTTGCCTCATCATTAGACTGGTAGGCACTCTCAACTTGCATTGTGGTCCGTGTAGTCTGAGCTCTAGTATGAGGACTCTGAGCCTTAGGGTCAATCCGAACATTGGGCTCTTTCATTAAGCCTTCAGAGCATTCGTTATCTATGTCTTGGTCCCTAAGAATCCTGTTGAAGGCTTGGATTGTTGCATATTATACTCTTTGGGGTCATTGTACCTGAAATTAACATCACAAACCAACAACGAGCCCAAGTTATCCAAACGAACAATAAAAATAAACAAAAGAACAGGAAGAACAAAAGCAACAAGAAAACAAACACCAAAATTCAACATTGTACCAGTTGCAGGTACGAGGAAAAGGTATGACTCTTAGGGTGACCTACAAGTCATACTGTGACCTCATAGTCCACAGTGACCTACAAGTCATACTGTGACCTCATAGGTCCTTCTATAGGTCGTAGGAGGCCCTCATAGCAGGGGATATCAAGTACCTGAGGTGCCTATACCATCACCACACGAACCACTATCAATATCAATAGAGATCAAACAACATTTGAAGCAATTTTTGACAACAAACATCAAACATACCAATACACCCATTACCCCAGTATGTCAACCTAATCAAAACTTAACCCAAAAGTTCTTCCCATAATAAACAATCAACCGTCAACTTTCCAACACATTCGAGAATTCCTAAAAATCATCAATCCCAGAATACTCAAGAAAATTACTTACACACAAACATGGATGTTCATGGAATTGATTCTACAAGCATATGGGGAATTTCTCAAACCCTCATCTTCAAAAGAAAAGAATACCCCACAACAAAATTTCATCCCACCATGAATTAATCAGTTAAGCAACCATCACATACTCATTTCAAACACTTGATCAACAAAATATAGCTAAACATGGTTATCACAATCAAGCAACAAGTGAAATTTCACAGTTAGGGACAACCTCTGGGAATTCCAAAAGATAACAATCCCAATTCTTATTCACATGTATAAATTTTCCCATGGATACTCTTAATACTAATTTCAAACACACAATAATCCAAGAATTCCATCAGACACTAAAGTTTGTGTGAAAACTTTAACCATAAAATATAAGTCTAGAGAAGATAATTTATGATTGAATGAAATGAGAAGAAGAAGGGGAATCCAAAATCCTAGGTACAGAGCTTCGCTAGAAATTTTGCCAAAAAATGATGTGGTTATGTCTAAAAATAGATTAGAATAGTGGGGGAAGTTTTTTGGAAACAAAATGAGATTAAAAATTCTGCGAGTTGGGTTTACGAAACCTCGACTACAGGTCGTAGTCTGACTACAACCCATAAGACATGGTTTTGTAGGTATTGCAACACTTGGAAAAATTTTGAAATCATACCTGGGCACTATGAACCCCATTTACGACTCATAGCTTAGACTACAAGTCATAAAGTTGGCTCGTAGTAGGAGTGCCAACTTTAAGATCATCACTGTTACCCTCAATGAGGCATGATTATAAGTCATAGTGCACACTACGGCTCATAGTCCTGGTCTTAAAGGCTGTTAGCAGTGCTATTTTGTTCAAACTTTCCTGCACTTGCTTAACACCTATCAATTCTCACAATCAAAATAAACTCAAAACAATCCAAAAACATGAAACGTACTTGGGTTGCCTCCCAAGAAGCATTGTATTTAATGTCGTGGCTCAATTTAGTCATCTTGAGTACTCAGACTTCTTTAAGACTTGATGATATCTTATCACCAACTCCTATACCTTTCCTTCTATCACTTTGCATATGCTCTAGTTGTGTGGAAACAAGATCAAACTTGTCATCAAGTCATTAAATTGCCATGCCTATTGGTCCACCTTGTATTTACATTTGACGATATCAAACTTAATCTCCCATATCATATCCTCCTATGTATCCATTCTCTTGATCAATTTTTCAAACATACTCTCAATCTTAGAAGATTCATCCACAATGCACTATTGATATAGTAACTTGAACCAAATGTTTGCACTGCTCTTTACTTCATGGCTAGAGCTATCCCAAGACAAGCTAGTGTGTGCTATTGGTTTCTCCTGAAGTGGCTGGTACACTTGACAGATAGCAGAGAATTTATCCATATACTTAGTGATTTCATCTTGTTGTTCGAAATTTCGTGCTTGGTAGGAGATTGCCACTATGTTATCATCTGACAGACCATGATTTTGAATCCTCTCCAAACATTCTTTATATCTTCCTTATGTTGCACTAATGAATCACTTGGAAGTTGTTAAAAGTTGACGATGTTTTATTGCAGTAGGTGTTTGTCAGGTATAATGAAATGACCTAAAAAAATACCTGAAAATGTACCTCAAAAATGACCGAAATCGTAAGTTCCATATAAGGGGCAAAATTAATCAGAAAATTAATCAGAAAATGGGTCTATCCCGATTTTAGAGCAACCGTATCAAAATTCAAAAATACAAAATTTTACTTATATTCGTGCCCCTGACGCAACGCGACTGGGGCACGGACTAGTGTTAAAATGGTGCTAGTTTTATTGTTCGGTCCAAGGCTTTTGGGTCTTTGGCCTAAGTCTTCTTATGCATGAAAATGCCTATACTTAGCCATATGTCACCTTTATATCATACAAGACATTCCCCAATACTCTCCCAAACACTTGGACCAATGTTTTACTCAAAATTAAGTGTTTCGAACTCATTTCGAATCTTAAGGATTTCACTCAAGCTTCAAGTCTCCATTCCAATCTTCATCAAGAAATTCTCCAAAGTTAAGGTATGTGGGTTTCAACCATTTGGTACTTTCACCTATGGTGCACAACCTCCCTTTTTACATAAATTTCATGTTTCTAAGTTGATTCACTTATAGGTCTTACATACTATGAATTTGGCTATAAACTCTGTTGGGGTTTCATAAAAGTGTAACTGTTTGAGTATATTTAGAGCTATAAATCTTGGATCTATCTTGAGATTTGATTAAGAGTTTTGATGTATATTGCATGATGGTATTACCTAGTCTTCGTGGGTTAATTTACTTCATGTTTACTTGCATGATTTCACTCTTAAATTGCATAGTTTTACACTAGCATTGCACACCCCACCAAGTATTTGATAAAATGTTCATTTAATGTATCTTGAGTTATTGAAGGCCTAATGCATGACATATGAGTTAAGTGACTATATGATAATGAAAAGATGGTATGTATGTGCTGATTTTATGAGAAGTATCTATTGTTTTATGAGTTGTCCATAGCTAATTGAGTGATGATGCTTGAATTGCCTTGGATGGGGGTGGTAAGCCATCAGCCATTTGAGGCATTCGTACCTCAATCACTTTCGAAAGAGGGTGGTGATGTTCATCAACCAATTGAGGGGTTGGTACCTCAGTCACTTCTAAGGGGTGGTCTACCTTGAATTCCAAGTACTAATCTTGCTTGGTCAATAATGATGGTCTCTTCCTTCACATATAATATGTCTATATAAGAATGTTTTACTTCAAGCATCATCCATACATGGCATATTATTATTATGCTATCCATTGCTTACGACATTGCATTTTGCCTATGTTGCCTATCTCTTATTGCATTGCATCCTACATACTTAGTACATTCAAATGCACTAAAACATACTCTATGTTTACATGACATCACCATGTAGGAACCGAAGCTCCACTTGACCATCCACCTCCTCCACATTGCTAATACGATTTCTCTACAAAGCAAGTTGGTGAGTTCTTAATTTTGGGGACAATGTATTTGATCTTATGCTATGTATAAAGACTATCTTTCCTTTGTTGTATGTTTGACTATAAGGGGAGCTTAGTTGTTTGTCTTGGCCCCTACTAAGTTCTAGTTTAGAGTTGTTGTTGGACAAATATGTAATGATGCTATGAGTTTGATTCTCTTTGACTCTCTTGATGTTTTCTCATATGAATGATTTCACTTAGTCCCTTTGTCCTTATTTCTACTTTTTATTGTTATTTAATTGCTTTCATGACCAAGGGTATGTAATGATATGTTAAGAGGCTTGATTAGGGTCCCTTTGTATTCCCCATTCTCTATGTCACGTCTACACCCTAAGTTTGAGTCGTGACATCTAACATGGAAATGGGTTAAGAAAACTCTTTACACCTTTGCCCAGTTAGTACAAACATCGGGGAAGTATAAACCAGCACTCTGTCGCATTGCATTTGAGAGTCAATGGAAAGATCTGAAGAGCTACGACGTCCAAAACTTGATGTCTTGTTCCTATAACCTCTCTACATATTTATGCCAACTTTTGTAGATAGGAATGAGGATCTTCAGATAGTTGACCATAGAATAGAACACTTCTTTATAGCGATTAAAGTAGGTCACTTGTGATGGTGAGTTATTCTCTGGTCATTGCTTAATGTCTTATTGGATCTTTATATTTGGCCAAAGAAAGAATGTGGCCACCCCAATATTTCTGTACACAAGAATCTAACAAGAAAATAAAAGTAAAATATAAGATAATTTAGAAATTAACACTTGAACTAACTATTAGTGAAACCAAGTCAAAACCTAGTTGTATTCCCTAGCAACGACACCATAAATTAGATGTTCACGCTCCAATAGTAAAGTGGTTTATATCAAGTACAAACCTAACCAAAGGCTAGGTTAAATCCATAGGAATACAGGGTTTGACCAAATTGATTCACCAACAATCATTTCAAGTATTCTCTAAAAAGGGGGGAGGGTTGCAAATTGGAGTGAAATAACTACAAAAACTATACTAACTATCATGAAGAGACAACCAATTTGAGGATCAACTTGGGAATTGTGTTCCCCATGATTTAATAACTTAAATATCCCAGATGACATAACCTTAATTAGGACATTGCATGCGAGATGGTAAGTTAGGTTCTTTCAGCCCTTTGGTAAAGGTGAAGATCAATTTCATCATGGCGCTTGGTCGGCAACCATGGTGTGCCAACTAACTGTTACCTATTATCCCAATCAACCTCTTTTTGGTTGGATTTGGTTGATTAGATGAGAACATATCAATCGAATCCTGTCACCTATATCCTTTTCCTATTCATCACTACCTTGGTCGGGATCATGACACTAGGCGATGTTGGTGTTGACCACTTCCAAACAACAAGCAATCCAAAGGAAAATGGATAATACATGCAAATACCCAATTAAAGAAATGCAAATATTCTGGATTATCTCAAGCTAGCTACTCATGGTTCCCACAACCCCCAGTTGTTGGGTTTTTGCTACTCATAGCTTGGGCAAAATCACAAATAATGAATAAAATAGACATAGTTGAGAGATTACCCAAATAAAATGAAAACTAATAAACCAGGTTGATTTTTGTATTCACAAGCTTGAATAATGGAGTTAAATTACAAGTAATTCCAATTCCAAACTTAGGTCTTCAGTGATACCCTAAGTGTCTACTCTAAAACCCTAAAAGATTCTCTCTAAAAAAAGATATTCTACTCTCTACAATCTGATTCTTTATCTAAAAACCCTAACTTATACTATTTATTCTATTTACAAAAGGACCTTAAAATAAATATGAAAATTTGATTGACAGCAGTTACAACTAGTAGGATGACCTACAAGTTGTAATCAGGCTTTCGTGGTCAGCACTTGACATTTTGGACTTGACTGCTATGATCCATACTACGTGTCATTGTCTGGTCTACAACTCGTACCCTTGGCTCGTATGGCTGAATTTCAATTTCTTAGATTTTGATCTTTGAAGCTGTTAATCACTGCGGTCATCTCCTACGACTCCTAGCTTGGCTACGATCCATAGTGGGTCTCGTAGCTCTTAAATTCAACAAAATCTGCTACTTTTCCCCAAGATTAAGCCAACCTATATTTTCTGCAAAAACAAACACAAAACACATAAAAATCATAAAAAGTCACATTAAGAACACACAAAGTCTCTTGTTTTAGGCACCAAATGTGTTGTATTTTGATATCACATTAACAATACAATATCAACTCAAAATAATAACTAATCGAACTGTTAAATATCTATCTAAAGCAAGAATAAAGAGTAGACAAGTGACTCATCTGCATCAATCACCTCATACCATCACATCAACATCTGAGTACTTTCAATGAGGAACCTATCTGGGAGTTTCTTTAGCTGAAAACCATCACCTATGAGCTGGTAATGATATAATGAAGCGATGCCATTTCTATATCTATCCAGTACCTTGCTAGCATACAAGATGAGTTTAGTCGTTCAATAGATCCATAAATCTATCTAGTCCTTTTTTGCGACTGAGGAAATATCTATTTTTCGTGGCCCAATACTCTCCTAGGCTGGCCACCTAGTTAATGAGTGCGACTAGGAGTCACTCTTACTCATTTTGGTGTTCAATACTCCTCCAAGGACTTAACATGCTCATAAGCCATCAACATCAAGATTGCTCATCACTTAGTCTTTTAGACAAGGAACATCACATATCTCATATATCAATAACTCAATGGATTAGGGACGATCTTCAAGATTAAATTAAACCTCTTTATGACTTTAAGGACATTATTCTCAACCATTCCTATCAACATCATCATCAATACATTAAACTAAGAACCAGAACCACAACAACAAGCATACTTATATCATCAAGGCTCTAGACTCATCTCTAAGTTCATTCTTCATACTTTCAAAAGTTAACATATAAGATTTATACAATATCTCATGAAAAATATTCTGTTCAAGAAAACAAATTTATGATGATCATCAATATATGAAAATATATGTAAGTAATATATTTTTTAAGAATTTAATCAAAAGAATACTTCAAGAAATCATGTATGGGGCCACACAGAATCTTAACTCATCTATGACCATCAATGGGGCATATGGGAGAACAATCTCATGCTTTAAGTTTAGTCTTACAAACTTGGAAAAAGTATATCATAATCGAAATTTGATGAATAATAGCTTTCTTAGAGAAAATCCTTGATCTTGGTGGTTCTTTTAATGGAAAAGAACTTGGAAGGACATTGGTTGAAGGAATTATTTTTTATTGACATATTGACTCAGAATCTTTGGATTTCTTGATGAAGAACCCTAATTCTAGAAAGAGAAGAATCAAGAAATTCTTTCTTGGGATTCTTGAATTCGTTACCTTGAAACTCTAGGTTATAGTTTAAGATTCTAATAGAGATTTATGAATAGATGAAGGAATTTGGGTTAGGTAGATTAAAATTCATGAAGAATAACTTATCTTGATGATGAATCTTGAAAGTTAATCCTAACTTGATGACTTTCTTGATGATTCTTGAGCGTTTATGTTTAGGAGTGAAGTAGAGGATTTTTAAGTATGAAAACTGATGTTTTATACTTTTTAGGACCTTATATAGAACCCCAAAGATTTTTGGATAAAAGTTCCCTCAAAATAAAATGAAAAAACATCATTAGCTTATCCATTAAGGGTTCGCGTCAGGTCTGCGACGCACTCCGGGCGTGGACCTTCAGATACCTTTGCACTTCTTTACTAAAATGGTCATAACTTTATACTCTGAACTCTGATTAAGGAAAAAATAGATGTGTTGGAAAGATAATTCAATTATATTCATTTTGATATATTATGTGTCACCTAACCCATTGTAATTTAGGAGATATAGTCATTTGAAGTTGACCCTTCTTTCTACTCATACGAAAACTTAGTTGGTAGATATTCTTTAGGCTTGGCTTGATGTAAAAGATCCCTTATACTTGTTTGTTGAACTTAGGAGGGGTTGGGGGACGAACAAAAGGCCCTTCTCATTAAAAGAAATAAAATTTCACTCCTTGACTCCATGCCCACATCGCGCCTAGGGGTCGGACATGTATATTTTCGCGAATTTTCTCAAAACACATTCTTTTCAATTTACATCAATTTTTTTTACAACATAAGTGTAAGTATGCACCCTAGCATGTCTTGCCTAGGGTAAGCATCAATACTATTTTTTTGAATTAATTATGAAAAATTATTTTTCGATTCGATTTCTCTAAAATCGGGTTGAGACCATTTTCCCTCTCCATTTTTTGTGCTGATCGCAAATTCAATCTTGGATTTTCCATTGGAGCTTGGGAAGATGCGTTATGTGCACGATTCTATTTTATGAGTATTTAGGTAATTTTCACGGGTTGTTTCGTTATCTCCCCTTGGGATCTTTCTTTCTTGAATGATGAATAGAGGAAGAATTAAGGCACGAGTAGACTCAAGACTAATCTCAATACTCACCCAATCAACTAAACACTCGACTCTTCATCGATCTTAATAGTTTCTATTCAAACTCATGAATATACACATCAAGAACTTAATTACTCAAAATACTCCAATGCATGAGTGAACATTGACTTAAGAGTAGAAAACTCAACTCATTAGAGGGCATCATCAACTGCAGCTCATAACTCTAGTTAAGGCCTAAGTCTCGCTGCATACTCTTGCCAAAGTCAAGCCTAACTCAAAGTCACCTTATGCTAACTTGTAAGTTAGTCACAATCCTACAACCTATCCCCTAAGGTTCTCATTTTACCTTAGACATCCTCACTGGCAGGCACATATGGAACATTAGAACTCAAACAACTCAAATCATTTAGGCATCTCATAAATCAATTATTCGAACTCAAGTAGAAAATCATCAACTCAAGTAGAGAATGGGACCATCATTATATGCAAGACTCTATGGACACCCTCAAGTTCAACTCTCCACCTAAATTGTACTACCTTTCATGGCACTCTACTCCCTCAACTTAAGCTTATAGCTCTTACTCAAGTTTCCGCCTAACCACATCCTCTTCTTCCGTTAAAGCCTACTTCTAAGCCTTGAGGTGCTATTCACAAGATGATCATATGCATACAAAGCTAATCCTCAATACTCAACTCTAAACTTCCATGAGGCTTTCATTATAAGATCACTAGTCCTCTTCACTACTTCACTACTCTTTCTCGAACCATTGTTATGATGTCTTCACTAGTCTATTATTGATATTCGTATAACATAACCACAAATTCAAGCCTATCACTCTAACCACTTCAACTATACTTTGGAATTTTTAAGCCTACTTAGCACTTCTATCTCCACCATTCAATGAGTTCTCACTCAAAGTCACACTAACATACTCTTATCTATCTACTACTTTTCATAAGGTTTTATCTCTCTCCTCCTTTCTATCTCTATTCCTACATAACTCAAGTTTAACACCAATATCCTAATAAGGATACAGTCACTCCTCCTCATCTATCCTCATCTTCAGTCTACTACTAGCAGCATCACAATTTGGACCTAGAAGAACTCATCATCTCCCCATTTGGTGAAACCTTAAACTACCACCTCTCCATGCAAAGTAAGCATGAATACCATCATGAATTCAGATACTAAGATACTCGAATACTCATTCTCAAGAATAGACTTAGAACTAAATATCTAGAAGTTAAACTTTATCTCCAACATCATTTTTAGGCATGAATACTATCAAGGACTTGCATACTCAAGTATGTGAAGGTGCAAAAGGAACATCAACTCAAAGATAGGAACTCAACTCTATTATCACAATTTAGCAGCACTCATTCTCTCCCATCACCCATAACTCATATACTCTCATCAATATTTGTATCAAGACTGGAAAACAAGATTACTCAAGGAGCTTGTAACAAAAGATCATTAGTACAACTCAATCGAGAAATCTTATCTAAGAACAATCGTAATGAAGCATAATCTCCCTTGTCTATTAGGACACAGTCTGAGTTCATAGAACTATATGTAGTGTAAAACTCAGGTCATATCTTGTTTAGCATAGAACTAAAAACTCTTAAATCCATGGGGTGAGATCAAGACTAATAAATGAATTCATTATTTCTCATCCTTGAAACTCAACATGGACGAGTATCAACATGATGTGCATAGGACTAGTCCATATGCATGGCAGCTGTATACCAGATCGGAATATACTATTACCTCGATGGAAGAATAAGGAACGTATGATTTGGCAAGGAATTGAGGTCTTATATCGATCAACACATCTTTATCAAACTTAAGATTTACTTAGATTCATCACCTCCTCATCTCCCCCCTTAGTTCTCACGGTACCCTCTCTAAATTTGTGAATCAATTTCCTCTACTAGGATATAAGTATATACCTCCACAAGTTTAAGGAATCACTATCCATAAGAATATCTTAAACTCTTCTGTTATGGTATAGTCATATGCATATAACTAGCCACTCAGATTCCTTTCAATGATATCACTATTAGCCCTTTCTTGTCTCTATGGAAATCTCTCTATATTTGTTATTCTTATGGGACACTTAACCACTTCTCATAACTCTTACAATCTGACCTCCTCTTTTTAGCCTGCAGGCTCCCAACTTCTATGCCCCCTGAACTCATTTGTATAAAACTTAGACTATCATGGAAAAACTCATCATCATATATCCATATGCCCCAATCAACTTAGTTGCTCGAGATGACAAGGAGTGCTTAAATCAGCCTACTCCATATTAATAACTCAAATATACTATCTAGATTCTTATAACAGTCATAAGTTAGATTCTCACATCTTTACACAATCATGAGTACATATCTCAAGTCTCTTCTTATCTATTGATCTATTCTCGTTTCACTCGTCTTACCTAAGGGGCACTTGTACTCTTCCCATAGCAACACTTTCCTTACAACTTAGTACCACTCACCCATTTAACCATATCTCCTTATCTGACTAAGGATCATATCTCAATGAATCTCATGAACTCTCACTTAAAATTCACAAGCCTAGTTTTGATCTAGCACTTCAAAGGTGCTCTATTTCTCCTATTCAACATCTATGTTTCACCCTCAATAGTATTAATACTACAACACACTAGTAAAGACTTCCTTCTAGTTTGAGCACGCTCTATCACATCCTGATATTAACTCTCTCTCTCTCTCTCTCTACCTCATTAAAACAATCATAGGGTACTCATTACTTTTTTGTCAAACTTATAGCAATCGACTCGTCATATCATTTCTTACGTAATAAGTATGTATCTCTAATTACAAGCCCTAATCAACTATCACTCTCATAATATTGTCCATTTCTTTCTATCATCATCATTCTAGTTCTGGAATGATAGCTCTACTCAGGGGGTATAAGACCTCACATGCTACTCTTAGATGGTAACACTAAATTCTTTAGAGACATAAGTTTCTCTCATGGGTGAAATCAGGAGATAGTTTTGAAAAAGTGGGTCTGGGTACACCTAGAGCAAACTCAAGTTAATGTTTCATATGAGTAATGGTGCACTTTTTCCGGTCTATAAGCTTAACACACTAGTCGGCTTATCTCAAGCCTGATGTAGTCTCTCTACTATTTTAATCACTTATCGAATCTCATCTGTAAGAGTTTGAACATTACTATCTCTATCACCTCTAGACGAGTCATAGTCAAAAGTTATAGAGCATCGCACAAATCATCATAAATTTCTTACGAAATAGATCTGCGCACAATTTAGAATGTGAAAGAAATGAGACAATTCCTAATGTCTTATAGCCTCCTGCTTATAAAGAGTGGTCGACAACAGAACTATAAACAAGACTCTACTAGAAACAGTTTCATAGACTCCCTAGGACACTTGAACTCTATGCTCTAATACCAAGTTTGTCACACCCAGAGAGGTTGCCCTAGATGTAATCGGCACTCAGAGACTATTGCTAGTCCATAAGAGAACCACTTGGTCTCATCATACTCATTCAATCAATAAACTCAAGACAATTAGAGAAAAACAAAGGAAAGTAAAAGACACATCTCATCTAATCTTAAAATAGTACTATAAAATAAAAAAGCTGGTAGAAGGAACTAGCTCAACACGTCTTAACATCAACATTCGACTCTAGTCTATAAAGCCTTTATCACTATCAAGCGGTGCCAATGACTGATACATGGCTACCTCAAATTAAATAAAGTAAAGCTAATCAAGTTTGACACACAAAAAATGAAATAAAGGTAATAAATCCTTTGAAGTAAGAGAGGCTTATCAATTAGCTGATCGTCTCAAATCCTTAATGATACGCCTGTTGATGATCTACAATCCTTGTATCAATGTCTTAAAATGATGCAGCGCCAGAGTGGCATTAGTGCATGGAATGTATGGTATGTAAAATAGTTGAATGAAACAAAAATAAATAGAATAATATGGTACAATATCAACTCAAAATAATAACCAATCAAACTGTCAAATGTCTATCTAAAGCAAGAATAAAGAGTAAACAAGTGACTCATCAACATCAATCATCTCATATCATTATATCAACATCAGAGTACTATCAATGTGGAACCTATTTGGATGTTTCTCTACTAGAAAACCATAACCTATGAGCTGGTGATGATATAATAAAGCGATGTCATTGCCACATCCATCCAGTACCTTACCGAGGTACAGGACGAGTCTAGTCTGTCAGTGGATCCATAAATCTATCAAGTCCTCTTTTCGAACTAAAGAAACATTCATTTTTCATGGTTCAATCCTATCCTATGATGGCCACGTAGTTAATGAGTGTCAGTGAGACTCACTCATACTCATTTTGGTGCTCAATACTCCTCCCACGACTCAACATGCTTATAAGCCATCAACATCAAGATTTCTCATCACATAGTCTTTTTTAGACAATGAACATCACACATCTCATCTATCATCAATTCAATGGATTAGGGATGATCTTTCAAGATTAAATTTAATCTCTTTAAGACATTAAGGACATCACTCTCAACCAATCCTATCAACATAATCATCAATACATTCAACTCAGGACGAAAACCACAACAACAAGCACATTTATATCAGCAAGGCACTAGACCCATCTCCTAAGTTTATTCTTGGATACTTTCAAAAGTTAATAGATAGGATTTATACAATATCTCAAGAAAAATGTTCAATTAACAAAACACATTTATGATGATCACCAACATTTGAAAATGCATATAAGTAATATATTTTTCAAGAATTTAATTATCACGACCCAAACAAGCCTCTTGATTGTAACAAGCCAAACAAGCCTAGATGTGACACGATGAATGAGACGTCCGAAGAATACCCAAACAAGCCAAACAAGCCAAACAAGCTAAATAATCCTAGATGTGACACGACAAATGAGAAGTCCGAAGAATACCCAAACAAGCCTCTTGATCGTAATATGAACACATCCTTGGTTGCAAAAGAAAATTAGACATAAAGAAGATTTGATTATAAAAAGGGGAATTGTGACTAAGGGAAAAAGTATTTCATGAACGTAGAATCATAAGACAAGTCAAACCCGATAGTATGAATTCATAAGATCCAACAACACCTCTACATATAGAATGGATCGGGGGCCAGGACACTCCCCGGTGTCACCCTCATAGTAATAAATGATTAACAAGGAGAAAGAGTCTCTACATAGCATGAAATAAATAGATATTATCCTCAGAGTTGAAGACTCACCAAAGCTTGCTTCAACAGATCGTACTTGTCACATAGAGGGGGAGGATGGTCAAATGGAACTCCGGTCCCTATATGTTGATATCATGTAGATATAAAGTATATGTTAGTATGTTTGAATCTACTAAGTATGTAGGAAGAAATGCAATAAGGCACAAGTCAATATAGTCAAAATACGTAGTAATAGACAATAGATAAGCATAATTTCAATATGGCGTACATGATCAATGCTTGAAGTATACATGTTTATGAATCATTCAACTTGCATAAATATGATACATATGTGGAAAGAGACCTCAACACACAAAGAATAAGACCAAGCGAGCTATAATTTGGAATCCCGATGATTATCCCTCATTGGTAAAGAGGTGATCTACTTGCCAAGGTAAACCATACTTTACCTAATGGGAGCCCATCCCATTTCGAAGAAGTAACCCCACTTACAGAAACCTGTCCTATTTCAAAAAGGATTTTATACTTCACCTTACGGGATCCCATTTCGGAGAAGATTTCATTAGAAGTGCACTAAATTGATCCACTAGAAAAGCAAGGGTAAAGTATACTCCTATGTTGGCGCATAGTTTGAGGAAAGGAATATGAACCTATGAAGATGATCCATGCCACATCTAATCCATCAGTGCGAAGTCTAATACCACAGGATAATGAAATAATCAGACTTTAGCAATTTGTAAGAAACATAGAAACATGACATGAGAAGCTCTAAAATATCTTTGACCTCGAATGGTGAGACTAACTTTAAAACATAAGAATAGATCATCATTAAATATTACCCTTGCATTAACATCAAAGGCCCACAAGAGGTAAAATCTTTGAAAAATGGCTTAATCAGGCATTTACAACATCATAGACATTTTCATGAATTCAATTCATTTTTGAAAGCCCAAAATCATCATAAAGTCACTTGACTCATAAATCATGTAATAGATCATCAATAACTATAAAAATCCTTGTCAAGACATTTTATCAAATACTTGGTGGGTGTATAATGCTTATTCAAAATCATGCAATTCAAGAGTATAATAATATGAGAAAACTCAATGCAAATCAACCCACCAACATATAGTAAAACCCTCATATTTAATAGTAAAACTTATTCATAGTACAAGCTTGAAATAGATAGTCATGTACAATTAATCAACTTTTCATAAAATCCCAACATAATTTATACTCATAATCTGAAATAGAAGATAACCATACATAATACAACTTGAAAACATTCAATTTTCATAAAAATGGAGATTGCGCTCCATGGGTGAAAGGACCCAATGGATGAAACCCACATACCTAAATTTGGGGATTCTTTGATATAGACTTGAAGGAGACTTGAAGCTTGAAGGTTGAGACACTTGAATTTGGATGAAATATTTGGTTGTCTTGGAGAGGTTTTTTAGAGAGTCTTGAGTGATATAGAGTTGAAAAATGGCTAAGTATAGGTGTTTTCACACATATGTGGGCATGGGGCTATGACCCCAAGGACCTTGGCCCGAAATGAAAAATCAAGGAAAATAATACATTGGTCCGCACCCTTAGCACGATGCAGACAAGACGTAAAGTTCCTCCAATACTAATTTGCGCCTCTAGCGCATTGCGGCCAGTGCGTATATAGCCAATGGAAATTGAAAATTAGCGAAAATCATTTTTCACTAAAGATCCTCTAAAATTGGGGTTATACCCATTACCCACTCAATTTTTCCCCCTAATCAAGAATATGAAATCAAAATTTTGAAATCATGCACAGATTTTGAGATATATAGAAATTACGATTATGCACATTTCCGAAGCACATTTTGGGGTGTTTCAATATCTCCCACTTGGGAACATTCATCTTCCAATGTCAAAGAAATGTACATAAGGGAAGTAATCATGAAGATTTCAGCCCGATATGAATGAAACAAATGCATTTAAATATCATTATTCAAAAATCTCAATATGAATGTCAAAAATCACCATAAATTTATTACCATAAACATGAATGCATGCAAAATGACATAAGAGCTGAAGCTTAAGACTTGAAATCATATATAGGACTTAATTTTCTATCTTAAGGTTGAATAGAATGGAAGAGGTACAGATATTGCTTCTTCATGTCCACTTCGGCTCCCTAAGTGATGCTTTTGACTTCTTGATTCCTCCAAAGAACATTGATGGAAACTACATCATTGTTTCTCAACTTCTTTACTCGTCTATCTAAAATCTCCACCGGGACCTCCTCATAGTTCAAATTATCTTCTACAACACCCACAACATCTAAAGTCACAATAGTGCTTGGGTCACCCATACACTTCCTCAACATAGACACATGGAAGACCAGGATGAATCATACTCATATCAATGGCAACTCCAACTTGTAGGCTACCTTACCAATCCTCCTCAGCACCTTATAAGAACCCACAAACTTTGGGCTTCATTACCCTTTCTTTCCAAACTAGACAACACCCTTCATGGGTGAGACCTTCAAGTAAACCCAATCACTAACCTTAAACTCAAGATCTCTCCTTCTAACATCAGAATATGACTTTTGTCCACTTTGAGCCATCTTCAACCTTTCCCTCATCAATATCACCTTATCTAAAGCTTCAATCACCAAATTTGGTACAATCAAAGCCATCTCACCAACCTCACCAAGGTACTTTCCAATATTCTCTATCCAATCTCATGGAATCGGGAAGAATAGAATAGGATCAATCATGAGCCTCTCTCAAGATCAACTCCATCAAGTCATCAACATTAGGCACATATAATCTCCCTTAGTACCTAAGCTACCATCTCCCCCTTGGGAGAAAACCTCCACTCTACCATCCTTCACCAAGGTCCTCAACTCTAGCAAGGTGGGATCAAGGTCTTGTCTTGAATTAACTCCTCCAATCAATGAAGATTTGGAACCATCAACAACCACAAACCCTTCTAACCCTTCTGGTAAAGCCAAGATGGAAGCGGAGACAAGCTTACCCTTCAAAGTTTGGAAATTCTTTTCGCACTCATCAATCCACACAAATTTTACCTTCTTTTGAGTCAGTTTAGTTATAGGGGAAGCAATAGAAGAGAAGTCATTCACAAACCTCTGGTAATAACCCGCCAAACCCAAGAAACTTCTAATGTACGATGGAGTCAAAGGTCTAGGCCAATTTCTAATCACCTTCATCTTCTTAGGATCCATCTTAATACTATGATCTGACACCACATGTCCCAAAACTGCAACCTTTTTCAACCAAAACTCACATTTTTCATATTTAGCATACAACCTCTCCTCCCTTAAGATTTGCAACATTACCTTCAAGTGATTCGCATTCTCTTTCTCACTATGGGAATAAATCAAGATATCATCAATTAAAACCACCACAAACAAGTCAAGGTAGCCAGTGCATTAGTCAACCCAAAGGACATAACCACAAACTCAAATTACCCATACCTAGTCTGCAAAGTCGTCTTGGGAATGTCACACTCCCTTACTTTCACTTGGTGAAACCCAAAACGAAAATCAATCTTTGAAAAGTGATGAGCCCCTTGAAGTTTATCAAAAAGGTCATTAATCCTTGGTAGAGGGTACTTGTTCTTTATGGTGACACTATTAGGTCACAGATAATAAATGCATATTTTAAGAGAACCATCCTTTTTCTTCACAAGTAACACCAGTGCACCCCAACGTGACTTACTAGGCCTTATAAAACCTTTTCCAACAAATCCCTCAATTTCTCCTTCAACGCTATATGGTAAGAGAGAATAGAAATGGGTTAAGTATTGGAAAGGAGGTCTATAGCAAAATCTATTTTCCTTTTGGGAAGAACACTGGGAATCTCATCGACAAATACACCAAGAAACTCATTAACTACCGGAACCCACTCAATAGGAAGGACTTTGGACTCAACATCCCTAACCCCCACGAGATGATAAAGACAACCCTTGGAAATCAACTTTTGGGCTTTATGACAAGAAATGAATCTACCCTTTACCACCACATCATGACTTTACCACTCAAAGATGGGTTCATTAGGGAATTAGAATTTAACTCTACGGGTTCTACAATCAATAGAAGCATAATATGCATGCAATCAATCCATCTCAAGAATGACATCAAAATAAACCATATCTAACTCAACAAAATCACAAGGCAAGTTTCTATGAAAAATCAACATAGGACAATTTCTATAGACTCTTTTAGCAATAATGGACTCACCAATGAGGTAGACACTTCATAAGGTTCACACAATAATTCAGGACTAACATGAAGCTTTTTGGCAATAAAAAGAGTAATAAAAGAAAAAGTGGAACCTAGGTATATCAATGCATACACATCAAAATCAAAAACCTTTAACATACCTGTGTAACACCATGCCAAATCTAGTGACCCTGAGAGGGGTATGGTTGCGCACGTCAACAGTCATCCTCACAGTCCTTAGTAACCTATGGACAATGTTCGAACTCATGATACTTTGCACCACACTCAAAACATATACTTGAACCAGCCAAATAATCTCCTAAAAGGTGCTTCCCATACTTGTGGCATAGAGGAGAAGCTTGAACACCAACACCCTTACCGTTCCTTTGAACATATAGATAATCACCAATCTTGTGGCCCATCTTGCCACACCCAAAGTATGCACCAGTGTTCCTCAGACATGTGCCATTATTATTCCTCACATATTTTGGGCACCTAGGATAGGTCATTCCACCATTGCCATTGGGCTTAGCATATGGGAGCCTCCCTTGAAATTGTACCCTTCTTCTCCCTCCCTTTGAGGCCTCCAGGCAACCCCTTATCTTATGCCCAACACCACCACACCTTGAACCAATTCACAATCCCCACCAAGCACCATTGTTGCTGTTTTCTGCCACACCTTTGACAAGTGGCAAAAAGGTCCTTTTCTTTGGGTACTCGGGCACCGATAGTCTTAGTATAAGATGAAGCACCCTCAACTCGGGCTCTCTTGTCCTTTTCTCCCCCTCTTATTATTTGAACTCTCGCGGGTACTCACTAATTGGTTAAGTTGGGTGGTCACAATTTTGACCAATATTCATAGAGCATTGCAAACCTCCGACATTGAAAATATCACCGTTCTGAGTAGCTTGAGACATGTTCTAAAACATAATGAGTAAGAATCAGGAATAAGCCTTAGATAACTCATCTCTATTGCAATATATAGATCATAAAGAAGGGAAACATTTCCTAAAACCCATCATAGCTTCTCAATCATAGTTGTAGCGCGCTTCACAACCATGAATAAGACTCTAATCGACGCGATGTGTTGGATTTTGAGGACTATGAACAACCTAGTGCTTTGATACCAAGTTTGCCATGACCCAAGCCTAGGTCCTAGACGTGACATGGCGAATGAGAAGCCCGAAGACTACCCAAACAAGCCTCTTGATTGAAACATATACATATTCTTGGTTGCAAAAGTAAAATAGACATAAAGAAGATTTTATTATAAAAACAGGAATCAAGACTAAGGTAAAAAGTACTTCATGAATGTAGAATCATAAGACAAGTCAAACCCGATAGTATGAATACATAAGATCCAACAACACCTCTACATATAGAATGGATCGGGGGCCAGGACACTCCCCGGTGTCACCCTCATAGTAATAAATGATCAACAAGGAGAAAGGGTCTTTATATAGCATGAAATAAATAGATATTATCCTCGGAGTTGAGGACTCACCAAAGCTTGCTCAAAAGATCATACTAGTCACATAGAGGGGGAGGATGGTCAAATAGAACTCTGGTCCCTGCATATTGATATCATGTAGGCATAAAGTATGTGTTAGTACCTATGAATGTACTAAGTATGTAGGATGCAATGCAACAAAGCACAATCAATATAGTCAAAATGAATAGTAATAGCCAATAGAGAAACATAATCTCAATATGGCATGCATGATCAATGCTTAAAGTAAAACAAGTTTATGAATTATTCAACTTGCATAGAATATGATACATATGTGGGAATAGACCTCAACTGACAAAGAATAAGACCAACCGAGCGACAACTTGGAATCTCAATGATTACCCCTCATCAGTAAAGAGGTGCTCTACTTGCCAAGGTAAACTATAATTCACCTTACAGGAACCCCTCCCATTTCAAAGAAGTAACTGCCATTACAGGAACCCTTCCCATTTCAAAAAGGATTTTATACTTCACCTTATGGGAGCCCATCCCATTTTGGAGAAGATTTAATTACAAGTGCACTAAATAGATCCACTAGTAAAGCAAGGGTAAAGTATACTCCTATGTTGGTAAATAGTTTCAGAAAAGGAATATGAACCGATGAAGATGGTCCATGCCACATCCAATCCATCGGTGCTAAGACTAATCCCACGAAATAATTGAAATAATCACACTTTAGCCTTTCTTAAGAAACATGGAAACATGATATGAGTAGCTCTATACATTTTTGACCTCTAATAGTGAGCCTAACTTTAAAACATAAGAATAGAACATCATCAAACATTACACTTGCATTAACATCCAAGGCCCACAAGAGGTAAAATCTTTGAAAAAGGGCTTAATTCAGCATTTACAATATCATAGACATTTTCATGAATTCAATACATTTTTGAAAGTCCAAAATTATCATAAAGTCACTTGACTCATAAATCATGCAATAGATCATCAATAACTCTAAGAATCCTTGTCATGATATTTTATCAAACACTTGGTGGATGTATAATGCTTGTTCAAAATCATACAATTCAAGAATGTAATAACATGAGAAAACTCAATGTAAATCAACCCACCAACATATAGTAAAACCCTCATATTTAATACCTTGAAATTCATCATCAAATCTCATAATAAATCATAGTTTCATAGTTCAAAACATGTATAGTCTCAATAGACAAAATACATTCATAGTACAAGCTTGAAATAGATAATCATGTACAATAAATCAATATTTCATAAAAATCAAACATAATTTATACTCATAATTCATAATAGAAGATACCCATAGATAATACAACTTGAAAATATACAATTTTCATAAAAATAGAGATTGTGCTCCATGGGTGAAAGGACACAATAGATGAAACCCCCATACCTAAATTTGGGGATTCCTTGATGTAGACTTGAAGAAACTTAAAGCTTGAATATTGTTCTTGAGATTTGGAATTAAACTTGAGACACTTGAATTTGGATGAAATATTTGGTTATGTCTTAGAGTGTTTTTTAAGAGAGTCATGAGTGATATAGTGTTGAAAAATATCTAAGTATAGGTGTTTTCACGCATAAGTGGGCATGAGGCTATGACACCAAGGCTCTTGGGCCGAAATGAAATAACAAGGAAAATAATACACTAGTCCATGTCCTTGGCGCGACACGGACCAGATGCAAAGTTCTTCAAACGCTAATCTGTTCCCCTGGCGCGTCGCAGCAAGGGCGCGAATGGCCACTGGAAATAAGAAATTAGCAAAAAATATAGTTTTTACTACAGGTCCTCTAAAATTTGAGTTATTCTCATTTTTCACTCGATTTTGCCCCCTGATCCAGAATATGAAGTCAGATTTTCGATATCATGCACAAATTTTGAGATATATTAAAATTAGGATTATGAATATTTTCAAAGCACATTTTTGGGATTTTTTATTAATGAAGATAATACTTCAAGATATATGGGGACTCATGGACTCTCAACTCATCTATGAACATCAATGAGGCACATGGGAGAACAATCGCATGCTTTTAGTTTAGCCTTACCTACTTGAAAAGTTGCTATCACAATCAAAATTTGATGAATACTATCTTTCTTGAAGCAAATTCTCGATCTTGGTTGATTCTTTTAAGGGAAAAAAACTTGAAAGGACATTGGTTGAAAGAATTCTCTTTGATTCTTGAATTCTTGACTTACAATCTTTAGAGTTCTTGATGAAGAACCCTAATTCTTGAAAGAAAAAAAAGAATCAAGAAATCCTTTCTTGGGATTCTTGAATTTGTTATCTTGAAGTCCTAGGTTATGATTTAAGATTCTATTAGAGATTCATAAATAGATGAAGAAATTTGGGTTGGGTAGATTAAAATTCATGAAGAATAACTTATCTTGATGATGTATCTTGAAAGCTAATTCTAACTTGATAACTCTCCTGATGATTGTTGAGCGTTTATGTTTAAGAGTGAAGGAGAGGATTTTTAATTACAAAAACGGATGTTTTATGCGTTTTAGGACCTTAAATATACCCCCAAATGTTTTAGAATAAAATTACCCTCAAATATAAAGACAAAAACATCACTAGAAAAAAACATCACTAGCTTATCCAGTAAGGGTTTGCGTCAGGTCCGCGACCTGCTCCAGGCGCAGACCTTTAGATAGCTCTGCACTCCTTCACTAAAATGGTCATAACTTTCTACTTCATACTCTGATTAAGGCAAAATTGAATATGTTGGAAAGCTAATTCAATTATCTTTAATTTGATGTATTAATTGTCACCTAACTTATTGTACGTTAGGAGATATGGTCATTTGAAATTGACCCTTCTATCTACTCATACTAAAACTTAGTTGGTAGAGATTATTTGGTATTGACTTGATATAAAAGATCTCTTATACTCATTTATTGAACATAGGAGGGGTTCTAAAATGACCAAAAGGACCTTCCCATAAAAAAAATAAAATTTCACTTTGTGATACCATGTCTGCATCGCGCCTAGGGCACGGACATGTATATTTTTGCGAATTTTCACAAAACACATTCTTTCTACTTTATGTCGAAAAATCTTTTAAAAATAAGTGTAATGGTCATCCCTAGTGCATTGCGCCTGATGTGTGCGTCAACATTATTTTTAAATTAATTACAAAAAATTATTTTTGACTTGATTGCTCTAAAATTAGGTCAAGACCATTTTCCCACTCCATTTCTCGTGTTGATTGCAAATTTGATCTCGGATTTTCCATTGGAGCTTGGGAAGACGCGTTATGCATACAATTCCATTCTAGGGGTATTTCTATAAATTTTATGGGGTGTTATATTTGCAATATTTAAATGCTTGTGAAGAAGGCATCTTAAGGTACAAAGAAATAATTTTTGTCCACCTTACGACATGGAAATTTGGAGATCCTTTTAAAGATAAACCTATGAAAAGGGCCAGCTTAAGGTACAAATGACAAATTTTATCTACCTTAACGCATGAGAATTTAGAGATCTGTTTAAGAATAATCCTGCAAAAAGGCCAACTTAAGGTGCAAAGGGACAAATTTCATCCACCTTAAGGCATGAAAATTTAGAGATACTTTTAAGAATAAATCCGTGAAAGGCCAACTTAAGGTGCAAAGGGACAAATTTTGTCCACCTTAAAGAATTACAATTTAGAGATATTCTTGTGGCATATGGGGATGGATACTTGTCTTTGCCCCAAGAAAGGAAATTTGAGGGAATCCTCATGATGCAAAGAGATAGTTACTCATTTTCGCCTTAAGAAAGGTAAATTTAAAGGTCAAGGCTTGAAGGCTTTAACTTTTAGACTCAACAACTTTAAAGAATTTGACTTATAAACATGGTGGATTTGAAACTTCAACTTTAAGAAGAGGTGAAGACTTCAAATTGCAAATTTTGAGAATTTCAAGTCTACAATATGCATACTTGATTGATTTGAAACCTTAAATTGCATACTTGAAAAATTTGCAAGCTTTAACTTACAGACACAAAAATTATAAGTGCTTCAACACGCATATTTGGAGGATTTGAATACTTTAACATGAAAATTCAAAGAATTCGAAGACTTCAACTTGTATACTTGAAGAATTTAAAGATTTTGATTTGCATACTTGGAGAATCAAACACTTCAACTTGTAAACTCGAAGAACTTGAAGATTCCACCTTACATACTTGAAGAAATTGAAGACTCATACTTGGAGAATCCAAGATCTCAACATGCAATTTGTAGAATTCAAAGACTTCAACTTGCGTACTTGAAGAATTTGAAGATTTTGATTAGCATACTTGGAGAATCAAAGAATTCAACTTACAAACTCAAAGAATTCGTACACTTCAATTTATACTTGAAGAATTTTAAGATTGTGATTTGCATACATGGAGAATCAAACACTTAAACTTGTTAAATCTAAGAATTTGAAGACTCCACCTTGCATACTTCAATAAATTGAAGCCTTTGATTTGCATACTTGGAGAAACGAAGACTTCAACATGCAATCTTGAAGAATTCAAAGACTTTAACTTGAATAGTTGAAGAATTTGATTTGCAATCAAAGACTTCAACTTGCATACTTGGTTAATTTGAGAACCAACTCATGAATCAAGTAACTTCAACTTGCAGACTTGAGGAATTTGAAAACTTTAATTTGCAAACTTGATCAAATTTGAAAGCCTCAAATATACTATTAAAGGAGCTCATATTCCATGGGACTTGCCCCCATATGAAATTTGGTTGGGATGTATAATTTTTTAATGCTTATACAACTAAACTTAGAATATAATTTCAAGCGCCTACGTATATAAATAAAGAGGATCAAGTCACCACGTAGTTCTGGTAAAAAGGGTGGAATGTGTTTTTTTTCCTAATTTTGCCTAGGCCGCCTCTTTCAAATTTTTTGCCTCGTTGAGTGGTTGAGACCTTTGTCATTAGTTATTGATTCATGTATCCTACACCTATATACCCTATAACTATATATGGGTGTACCTTCTAGTCTATGGGGGCCCAGTTTGCATACAAACATAGATACTAGGGTCTTACACCCATGTATATCATTATACCTTGATCCTATGATAGTCGTGATATGATTTCGTTTGGATTTCATTGGTTGGTTCTATTTTACAATGTTTTGGCCTGCTTAGTTGGTCTCTTCTATTTCAGCTTGGTTCGTTTTTCTAGTTCTACTCAGTTGGGTTCTCCAAATGCCACCGACATAGTTGACAATTGATCTTTAGGTTTTGTACGTTGATATCATTGTACATAACTTAGGTTATTGGGTTGGGGTTTTGTGCTTCTCCAATTTTGCTTATCTTTTGGCCTGGATTCAGATAACTAGCACTGTAATATTTTATTACATATGGTCTTACCATATTTATTATATTTCACTCAGTCGACTGATGATGCCTATTGGATGTCTTCCACCGGTACTCCCCCTTACTTTTCTACATCTACTCATAGGGCAGGTCCAGGTATGAGTTATGGCCATTAATTGGTAGCTTGTAGATATGTCAGGAGACTTGGGTGAGCATCAACAACTTCAGATATTCTATAGTCTCCTTTTGTTTTCTTGGCTGACTTTTGTATTCTGAAACTAGCCCTGTACAATTATAGTTTTGCCTTGCCTATATAGGAGTTTCTCCTAATTATGTGTATGACCATGTATATATTTTTACTTGGGATTTGGGTCTATAGTAACTCTATACAGGTGACTTTCAGGTCCTGGGTAGATTGTGTTAACCGTACTTATATCCTGCTAGTATAATTATCATTAGTGATTCAGAGCAGGTGCCATGAGTATTAGGTTGGCTTACCTGTAGGTGGTATTTGACAAGTGCCATCATGACCTGAGAAGTCAGGTCATGACAAGGTGGTATAAGAGCCTTAGGTTGGTTGGTCTCATCTTTACAGAGCTACCATCTAGGGAAGTCTTGTAGATGGGTGCGGAGATGTCCATAACATATCTTCAAGAAGCTATAGGATGTTTAGGAAACTTCTAGTATTATTGATTCTGGTCATATGATATCATCAATAGTCCATTTACTTCCTAAAATCTTATTTGGTTTGTCGTTTCGCGTATTGTTGCATTGAGGGCAAACTTTGGGCAGGGGTAGTATTGCATCATCATTCCCCAATACAGAGCAGCCCCTAGAAGTAGTTGGGTAGAGACTAGATGCCTTTGAGTTTTGACAGCTGGATAGGAAGGCTATAAGTATTCAGATTATGGGATCCCCAGAGATATGCTTCGTAATCCATTACTTGTCTGGCGAGGATTGTGTATGGGACTATGGGATATGTTGTTGATGTTGGTACTCTCTAACACTACTACCTATATGTTAGCTGTTGTTAGAAGGTTGTGTGGGCTGTGAATACTTCTAATAAATATTATATAAGTGGTAGAGAATGTGACTGAGGTAATACTAAGCATTGATGCTTTCTATATATTCCTATTTGATTATTTGACCACTGGTTTGACCCGTTGAGTTTCCCAATGCGGATGAGTGTGCTATACTTGGTGGGATTCTAAGTAACTACCACTTATGTTATGACTGTACCCTATTAGGGACTGAATGTAAGTCAAAATCAGTGATTTATACATATGATCCTCTTAATGCTTGACTACTGGAATAGGTAGTATGATGCGAGAGTTACATAGTATTTGAGGGGCTGACTGCCAGTTATACCCCTGGCTACACCTTTTGCCTCTATGGTTATGACCCTATTGTGATGATTATGTTGATATACTATTCTCATGATTCCTTGGTGACTAGATTGTTAGATAAATGTTATGCCTGAAGGCTTAATTGGGTTGTCTATTATTGGATGGGATATTGTTATGTTATTAGCTATGCTGCCAATTACTCTACCCTAATGACTTGTTATAATTGTCAATTGGCGGGATTCTATTGTTTGGATCCTTAGCTATGCTTACCAGTAGGGGTGTTGATAATTTTGCCCAGTTGCCTTGTACTTTAGCTATGAGTTTACATTGTTAGCTGCATTGCTTAGCTTATCACCTACTTGAGCATGGGTTCTGATCTGTTTTTATCCTATATCAGATATCAAGGTAGTGGAAGGTCCTTTTGATTAGTAAAGGATCGGGTATAGTGACTCTTTAGTATGGCAATGTTATAATTGAGACTTATATGGTAGAGTTATTCCAATAGGTGTGAGTCACTAGGTATGTCTTTTGCTGATTCTCCCGGATTGCCTCCAAACAAGGATGTTGTGTTGCTACAAAGATTAGACTACTGTTAATTGAGACCATGGCAAAATATATCCCAAAAATTTGCATCTAGACTTGGTATGGCTATTACAAGATTTTGGTTATGTTGTTGGGTTGATAAATGTGCTTGTTGTGTATACGAATCTAATGACTTATGTGTACTGATCTCATTGTTATGGTGGACCTGTTGAGGTCCCTATTTGCTGGGGCTTGATTTATTAAATACTATATTATTGTGGTTAAGTTGTTAGGTGTTGAAACAACTAGATCTTAGGTAGTTGGGACGACATGTGTGAGGTTGGATTAGGGAGGTTGGCTGTGAGCTATATAACATTGATTTGTTGTAATTCTAATTAACTAATTTTGGGGTTAGTGAATATGTGATTAGTATTATTTTATCTTCCTTACTCATGGTACTTCGCTTGCGATCGAATGATAATATTTATTGGGCACTATGATGGAAAATGTGATGCATACCTATGCACGGAGAAATATATAAGAAATTTGCTGGTGCTTAAAATATTGTGTTTTTGATGTATTTCTAGGTATATGATGGTTTTGATGGTATGAGTGATTGGTATGTGGATCATCTATTATGTTGTACATATCTATCATCATTTTGAAGCTACTAATGATTATTACATCAATAAGTTGTTATATTGGGATTGTGAGTTGGCTACTTATCACAGTAATGATGACTATTATTATTATGATTGACTGACTGAACAGAAAGAGAAAAGGGGTTAGGTTCATATGGTGGAATATAATTGCATTAGTTATTGCATGTAACTGTGTTAGCATCGCTAACCTAGAAGCCAACTAGTTGAGTTATAAAGATTGGTTGCATAAGAGAATGAGAAACAAGGTAAGGTATGTATATGTGGAATATGGCTACAATTAGGGATAGTTATGATTGGTTGGGTATCAGATAGTATGCCGAAGGTACATATATTTAGCTTGTTGATTTCTTGTTATGTGTTAGTGAGTTAAGTTGAGGGCTGACGGGTTGATCTTTTGAGGATCCCTTATGGATTGTTAAACTGATTCTTGGTTGTACACTGACGAGTTATTATATTTCTGATTAGCTGGGGCGGCAAGAACTATTGTTTGATGTTGAGCGTGCTTATGACTATTATATTCACTATCTACTGCGAGTTCGGGGTTAGGATCCCTATGTGGTTCAGATGGGAGTCTTGGGGTATGTTCTCATTCTTACTTTTGCAGACAAAAGTTCTATTAGTGGGAGATGTTGTAATAACCCTCTAGCTCATTTTTGTGGTTTCACAAATATTTTGTTAGTTTAAGCTTTTGCATAGTGACCGTGGGCTATTTGTGACTTATTGACAAGGATTATTCGGTTGTTGGGTGAATCAGTTAACATTTATGCAGTTTTACGAGTAAACGAGAGATTATGACTGAAAATAAATTTTTGAGTAAAGTCCTAGTAAATGGACTTAGAGCAGAATTTGGATGGTTTCATCAGCTTCAGAACAACCGAATTAGGCTAGGAGAATGTTCGGTACAATTATATTGAGTCTTGCAAATTTAGTCTCCAAAATGGGTCAATAGTTGACTTTAGTTGACGTCCTTGGAAAATGTGCTTCAAATGAAAATTCAAACTACACTGTTGGATCTAAAATTTCAATTTTTGTCTAGGATAACCTTTTGTTTGGTTTCTTGGGATTTTGGGTGTATTTTGGGCCCTTAATTATGGGACCCACATTAGAATAAAATGACATCTGAGGGAACTTTTGACTACACTCTTGAGTTCGGAATGTTGTTTCCAATCAAATTTCATATATGGATTGTATTTTTTTTGACTTTGGATGAGGCCGAAGCATCCAAATTAAGTTTGACCAATTGCATAAAATTAAAAGATGGTATTGACATGGCCAAATAAAAGATTGCCATGTGGAGGTGGTTAAGAATTAGAACAATATATAAAGCATGGAAAATCTAGAAAAATTTTCCAGAAACAAACATGAAAAACCCAGCTTATATATACAACTCTCGAACTCAATTTATATCCCAATTTTTAACCGATTCTGGTGATTCAAAAGCCCAACTTGTATATTTTTCCAAGAGGAACATTGTGGAAGTGGCAAAAATTGATTATGCTGTTTGAGGTAAAATATTTGTTTTGCAGCTGTATTTTGAGTATGTTTTTGGAAATTCGATATGCTATTTCATGTTCGTTTTGAGTCAGATTTTAGTTAAATTTATGTGTACTCTATGTGTTTTTGCAAGGTGCACATTATGGTAATGTCAGAATTAATTGATAGAGCTCTGTTTGGTGTGAAATCAGATTTTAATTGTTGTTATGTTGTAGTTTTTTTTGGAAACTTCGTGTGGTGATATCTCGACTGTTTCTTATTAGAATTAAATAAAATTTAGGTCTAAATTGTAATAATTTTTTAGACCTATGCTATGGTATTCACAGGTTTTGCTAATTTGATTGGATTTTTGATTAAATTGGCAACGAAGATGCTACAAATAAATATTTCTTTTTTTATACAAAATGCAACTTTGTTTTTGAGCCATTTCTCTATCTTCTGGGATCTATTTTGGGCTCAATTTCTAGCTATGGACTCAGGTTGATGTCGGGATCATTTTATGAGATTGGATTTGGTATTTCGGGCATGGGCCCTATTTTTCTCCATTTTCATCACATTTGACCTATTCTCCCCTATTTCTTGAGATATTATAGCCAAAATGACCGTATTGATATTTGATTTATATTTTAACAGTTGAGCAACATTTAGAGGTCATTAGGGACAAAAACCTCACATGCATGGATTCGTATTGATTCACCTTTTAGGTAGGCTAGACTTCCTTAAACGTTAGATTGAGTTGAAATATGTGGATGTTTGAGTTGTGATGTGTTGTATATATATTGGTTTTACTGAGTACGTGATATGATAATGTAAGATACTGGTTAATATGCATAAGGTATTGTATTAGCTGTAGCTATTATATTAGTTATGTTCTGGTTTTATTAAATTACAGGAAGATCTGGTAAAGGCTGGATATGGGCTAATGCCATTTAACAGGTATGTACTCTGGCTCAACTTTTGTGTGTATGTAGATGTAGCCTGGTGCTACAGAGATGTGGTAGTTATGAGACTGGTAGATAACTATACTTTGTAGTGGGGATCTGCTCTGGTGTATGATTAGCTCTAATAGCTCGGATTGTTCTGGATACTTGTGATACAATTGTGACCGCTCTGTTATTCTAAATACGTGTGACTGGATAGTTGTGATATACTTGTCACTTGGTTAGGCATGATTCAATACTGTTTCTATGACACATATGCCTAGATATATAGTTGTTAGCCATTATAAATTTGCTAACTTTACTTGATACTAGGTAACATGCTATATTTTGAGAAATGTTATTGTTTTTGCCTTTGATCGGACATTGTGACTCTTGAAATGAGATATGATGTGGCTATACCTCTGGTGAGATAGAAATAGAGATGTGATTCTATTAAAGAGATGTATACCTTTTCCTATGGGATTTATTAGGTCATCTGCAGTTGAGATATTGATTATGTGAGTTAGCCCATAAGACTATCATCCGTATAAGAGTTTGTTACATTACTAGTGAGCCGACACATAGTTGCCTGGGTGAGTTATCTATGTTATCAACTAGACTATATCCTATTCTGCCCAAAGGACTTGTTACAATCACTACTGAGCTTGGATATTATTGGTTTGGTTATTCTAGATACTTGCCATGTCTCCACCTGGGTATGAACTTGTCGACCATTAGACACGATTCTATATAACTCCTATGGAGACATCATTTAGGTTGATTTCTTGTCTGTCTGCTAGGTTATCAGATACTGAGAGACCTGCTATATTTTGGGAGCTAATTCTTTGTGGTAATCCTGATTGTGTGCTGAGAGGATTACATATAGTCCAACACAGGGTGCTAAGGGTATCCCCTATAGTCCACCATAGGGGATAGCCTTTAGTGTTGCACTCATGATTGTGTGCTGAGGGGATCACCTGTAGTCCAACACAGGATGCTGAGGGTATCACCTATAATCTAGCACATGGCCTTTCGTGTTACACTCCTTATCGTGTGCTGAGGGGATTACCTATAGTCCAGTACAGGGTGCTAAGAGCATCGCCTATAGTCTAGCACAAGGTATAGCCTTACATATTGCACTTCTTATTATGTTATGAGGGGATTACCTATAGTCTAGCATAGGGTATGATCTGCGGGTCGAGTCCAAATTAGGGCACCTACTGAGTCACATCAGTGGTTCGAGTTTTAGGTTTTGAGTTCCTCTCTTGCCATTAGGGTTGGGTTACTGGTTTAGATATAATTGGGTGGTTGAGACCTTTGTCGACCATTACTGATCCTTGTATCCTATGCCTATATACCCCATAGTTATGAGTGGGTGTACCTTCTGGGCTCTAGGGCCCAGTCAGCATACAATCACAAAAACTAGGGCCTTACACCCACATATATCACTATACCTCCATCTATGATAGTCGTGATATGGTTCCATTTGGATTTAGTCGGCTATTCTATTGTACACTGTTTGCCTCTTCTCAGTTGGTCCCTTATGTTTCTGCTTGATTGGATCTTCTAGTTCTGGTCAGTTGGGTTCTCCAGATGCCATTGACATAGTTGACACTTGATCTTCAGATTTTGTCAGAATATATCATTGCACATCACTTAGGTTGTTAAGTTGGGGTTCTGTGGTTCTCCACACATACTTATCTTTTGGCCTGAATTCAGATAACTAGCACTACAGTATTTTATTATATTGTTCTTACCATAATTATTGTATTTCACTCGATCGGTCGATGATGCCTACTTAGTGCCTTCCACCGATACTCACCCCTACTTTTCTACATCTACTCATGGTGCAGGTCAAGGTATGAACAGTGGACATTGATTGGTAGCTTGTAGATATGTCAGGAGACTTGGGAGAGCTTCAACAGCTTCAGATATTCTACAGTCTCCTTCTATTTTCTGGGCCATCTTTTGTATTCGGACACTAGCCCTGTTGTCTTGTATATCTAGGAATTTCTCCTGGCTATGTATATGACTATATATATTTTTACTTGGGATTTGAGTCTATAGTAGCTCTGTACAGGTGACTTCTAGGTCCTGGGTAGATTGTGTTACCGTACCTATATGTTGCTAGTATCTTTATCATTAGTTATTTAGAACATGTGTCATGGGTATTGGGTTGGCTTGCCAATAGGTAGGATCTAATAGGAGCTATCATGACCTGAGAAGTCTGGTTGGGACATAATGTTGCAGCTAAAAAAAAAGAATAAGTTATTCAATATATATCTCTTTCAAACAGGTTAAGTCGGTGACACTAAGAATGTGGACATATATCATGACCCAAGCCTAGGTCCTAGATGTGACTTAACGAATGGGGAACCCAAAGGAACTCCAAACAAGCCTCTTAGCATAACAATCACACATCCTTGATTGCGGAAGCAAAACATCAACAACAAAAGACATAAAGAAGGAAAAGGGACTAAGGGAAGACTTGGGTAATCATAAAATATTCAAGAGTCAAGATCATTGCATCATTGCATCAATTGTTCCAACGAGTCAAGATCATTGCATCATTACGTCAATTGTTCTAACAACACCTCTAGTATAGATTGGTGAGGGCCAACACATATTTTCTAGGCTCACCCTCATAATGTCAAACGTTCAACTTAAAGAGATAACAAAGTAAGAGTAGCATAGCTAGTGTCCTCGAACTTGAGGATTCTCCAAAGCTTATCTTCAAGATGCCAAAACTAGCCACATGGAGGATGATCGTGAGGAGCTCCAGTTCCTACATTGTTACATCATGTTGGCATAGAGTATGCATTAGGATGTTTGAATGTACTAAATATATAAGATACAATGCAACAAGACATAAGCCAATATAATCAAAATACATAATCATGAGCAATGGATAAGTATAATATTGATATGGCATGTATGATCAATGCCTGATGTAAAATATGCTTGTAAATCATATAAGTTGTGTAGAACTTATAGGATTACTTGGAATTCAAGGCATGTTATTCTTCGGAAGATGATTGAGGTACCTACCCCTCGATGTGGTAGTATGGGCATGTCACCCCCCAATTAGGTGGTCAAGGTATATACACCTTGCCATGGTAGTACGACCATGTCACCCCCTGATGAGGTGGTCAAGGTACATACTCCTCGATGTGGTAGTATGGGCATCTCACCCCCACCCCCCCGACGAGGTGGTCAAGGTACATACCCCTCAACAAGGTGATTGGGCAACTTGCAACATTATAGATACTTTTAATGGATTCAATATATACATACAATCCCTCAATCATCATAAAGTCCCTTGACTTATAAACTATGTATTAGATTATCAATAGCTCAAGAATCCTTGTCAAGACATTTTATCAAACACTTGGCGGGTATGCAATGCTAGTTCAAAATCATGTAATTCAAGAGTTAAGTAAGGTGAGAAAACTAAATGTAAATCAACCCAACAATACATAGTAAAACCCTTATGTAAGATGCCTTGAAACCCATCGTCAAATCTCATAATAGATTATAGTTTCATAGCCCAAAACATGCATAATCACAATAATCAAACCATCTCATAGTATAAGCTTGAAATAGGTAGACATGTGTTTTCAATCAACATTTCATAAAACCCTAACATGATTTGTAATCATAATTTCATAATACGTAGTACCCATAAGTAATACAACTTAGAAACATGCAATTTTCATTAAAAAAAAAAAGGAAGGTTGGGCACCATGGGTGAAAGGACGTAATGGTTGAAACCTACATACCTCAAATTTGAGGATTTCCTTGATGTAGATTTAAATGAGAACTTGAAGCTTGAATGAAGTTCTTGAGATCCGAAATTAAGCTTGGGACACTAGAATTTGGGTGAAATATTTGGTTAAGTGTTATAGAGGGTTTTAAGAGTGTCTTGAGTGACATAGAGTGAAAAATGGCTAAACATAAGTGTTTTTATGCATAGGTGAGCATGGGGCCAAGACCCCAATGTTTTAGGCCAAAACAGAAAAATCAAGGAAGTGCAAACACACCTCCGCGATGAGTCCGCATTGTAGAGGCATCGCAGGCTCCTACTTGAAATTAAAATTTGGTGAAAATGATATTTCAATACGAGTCCTCTAAAATCGTGGTTATACCCATTTCCCACTAAATTTTGACCCCTAAGTAAGAATATGAAGTCGATTTCTGATATCACACAAGGATTTTGAGATATATGGAAATTATGATTATGGATATTTTCAAAGCATATTTTTGGGACATTTTTGGGCTATTTCAATATCTCCCCCTTGGGAACATTTGTTCCCGAATGTCAAAGAAGTGTATATGAGAGAAGTAATCATGAGGATTTCCGCCCAACATATGAATGCAGTAAATGCATTTAAACATCATTTCAAAAACTTCAACATGAATGTCAAAATCACCACAAACTTGTCAACATTAACATGAATGCATGCAAATGACATAAGGGCTGAAACATAAGATATGAAATCATATAGGAGACTTAAATTAGTACCTTCGGCTTGAGTAGAATGGAAGAGATATGGGTAATGCTTTTGGATGTCCGCCTCGCCTTCCCTTGTGGCACTCTCAACTTGTAGGTTTCTCCAATGGACCTTGACAGAAGCTACATCCTTATTTCTTAACCTCTTCACTTATTTATCCAAAATTTCTACCGGAACCTCCTCATAAGTCAAATTATCTTCTATCACATCCAAAGGCACTATAGCACTAGGGTTACCCACACACTCTCTCAACATGGACACATAGAAGACTGGATAAAACCATATTCATATTAATGGGCAACTTCAACTCATAGGCCACCTTACTAATCTTCCTCAACAATCTATAAGGACCCATAAACCTTGGTCTCAATTTACCCTTATTGCTAAATCAAAATACACAGTTCATGGTGAGACTTTCAAATAGACCCAATCACCAACCCTAAATTCAAGATTTCGCCTTCTCACATCAGAATTTGACTTTTGTCTACTTTTGGCTATTTTTAGTCTCTTACTTATCAACCTCACTTTCTCCAAGGCTTTCATGACCAAATCCAAAGCTAGAAAAGCCATTTCCCCACTTCAAACCACCCAATCGAAGATCTACAATGCCTACTATAAAGAGCTTCAAAATAAGCCATACCAAGACTTAAGTGGTAGCTATTGTTGTAAGCAAATTCAATGAGTGGAATATGTTCATCCCAACAACCTTGAACTCCAAAATAGATGCTCTAAGCATATCCTTAAGGGTTTGGATAGTTCTCTCAGCTTAGCTATCCGTTTGAGGGTGAAAGGCCATGCTAAGCTTTACCTTGGTGCCAAGACCTCTTTGGAAAGACCTCCAAAAGTGAGAAGTGAATTGAGCACCACGATCTAAAATGACAGACAAAGTCACCCCATGTAATCTAACCAACTCATGAATGTACAATATAGCATAATCTTCAGCACCATAAGTAGTTTTGACTGATAAAAAGTGAGTCGACTTTGTCATTCTATCAACCACAACCCAAACAGAGTCAAAATGCTTTCTAGTCTTAAGCAACCCAACCACAAAATCCATGTTGATTTCCTCTCACTTCCAAGTAGGAATCTCTATATCTTGTTCTAGGCCACCCGTTCTTTGATGTTTCGGCTTTAACTTGTTGGAAATTATGACATCCAAATATGAACTTGGAAATATCTCTTTTAATACCACCCTACCAATACACTTCCCTTAAATCTCTGTACATATTTGTAGAACCAGTGTGAATGGAATAGGATAAATTATGAGCCTCATCCAAAATCTTCTTTCTCAAGTTATCAATATTAGGCACACATAATCTACCTTGGTACCTAAGGGCACCATGTCTTCCTTGGGACAAAACCTTTATCCTACCATTACTCACCAAGGCCTTCAGTTTTAGCAAGGCAGGGTCAAGATCTTGTTTTGCCTTTACCTCCTCAACTAATGAAGACTTAGAACAATCAACAACCACTACACCACCATATCAACTTCTTCATACCTAACCCCCAATCTAGCCAACCGATGGACCTCTTTAGCTGCCTCTTTGCCCCTACCATCAACATGAGCTATACTACCCACAGACACCCTACTTAGAGCATCGTCCATAACATTAGCTTTCCTGGGGCAATAGTGCACACTCATATCATAATATTTAAGGATCTTTAACCAACTACTTGTCTCAAGTTAAGATCTTTTGGGTGAACACTATGAAACCCATATAAGTAATGATATCAAATTTTCAAAGCAAATACCATGGCTGCCAATTCAAGACCATGTGTGGGATAATTCTTCTCATGCACTTTAATTTGTCTAGAGGCTATCACCTTACCACTTTGCATTAAAACACACTCCAAACCAATTTTTAAGGCATCACAATACACAACATACCCTTCCAATCCTTCTGGTAAAGACAAGATAGGAGAGGAGATGAGCTTATCTTTCAAAGTTTGGAAACTCTTTTCACACTATCGGTCCATATAAATTTTCCCTTCTTTTGTGTCAACTTAGTCATGGGAGAAGCAATAGAAGAAAACCCATTTACGAACCTCTACTAATAACCCACCAAACCTAAGAAACTTCTAATGTCTGATGGAGTCAAAGGTTTAGGCCTATTTCTAATTATCTCCATCTTCTTAGGATCCACCTTAATACCATCACCCAACAATGCAACATTTTTCAACCAAAACTCACATTTCTCATATTTTGCATACAACCTCTCCTCCCTTAAGATTTGCTACACCACCCTCAAGTGATCCACATGCTCCTCCTCATTATAGGAATAGATCAAGATATCATTAATAAAAACCACTATAAACAAGTCAAGGTAGAGTTTAAGGACCCTATTCATAAGATCCATGAATATGGACGTGTATTAGTCAACCCGAAGGACATGACCATAAACTCAAAGTGTCCATACCTAGTCCGGAAAGCCCTCTTGGAAATGTCATACTCCCTCACTTTCACTTGGTGATACTCGGACCGAAGATCAATCTTAGAGAAATAACTAGCCCCTTCAAGTTGATCAGAAAAGTCATCAATCTTTGGTAGAGGGCACTTATTCTTTATGGTGACCGGATTAAGTTGGTGGTAATCAATGTATATTCTAAGAGAGTTATCCTTGTTCTTCACAAATAACACCTGTGCACCCTAAGGTGACTTACCCAGCCTTATAAAACCTTTTTCCAACAAATTCCTCAATTGCTCCTTCAACTTCTTCAACTCTACCGAGGCTATACAATATGGGGAAATAGAAATGGGTTGAGTATCGGGAAGAAGGTCTATACAAATTCTATTATCCTTTTGGGAGGAACACTAAGAAGCTCATCAGGAAAGACATCAAGGAACTCATTAACCACCGAAACCAACTCTATAGGAAAGACATTAGACTCAACATCCCTAACCCTTACAAGATAATAGAGACACCCCTTAGAAATTAACTTTTGGACTTTAAGACAAGAAATGAATCTACACTTGACCACCACATCACAACTTTTGTCACGACCCAAGCCTAGGGTCTAGATGTGACACGGTAAATAGGAAACTCAAATGACATCAAACAAGACTCTTATCATAACAATCACACATCCTTGGTCGCAGAAGCAAAACATCAACAACAAGAGACATAAACAAGGGAAAAGGGACTAAGTGAAGACTTGGGTAATCTTAAAACATTCAAGAGTCAAGATCATAGCATAATTATATCAATTGTTATAACAACTCCTCTAGCATAGATTGGACGAGGGCCAAGACACTTTCTCACTCAAGGAGGGCTCATTAGGGAATTGAAATTTGACCTTACGGGTTCTATAAACAATGGAAGCATAATATACATGCAACCAATCCATCCTAAGAATGATATCAAAATCCACCATATCTAATGCCACAAAATCACAAGGCAAGATTTTATGTAATATGAATATAGGATAATTTCTATATACTCTTGTAGCAACAATAGACTCACAAATGGGGGTAGACACTTCATAGGACTCACACAATAATTTGGGACTAACATGAAACTTTTAGGCAACAAAAGGAGTAATAAAAGAAAGAGTGGCACCCGGGTCTATTAAAGCATACACATCAAAATCAAAGATATTTAACATACCGGTGATGACATTGGGCACCTCATCTACCCCTTATCTCTCTTGAAGAGCATAGAACCTATTTTTCCTTGGACCACCCCCTTGTTGGCCTCCTCTTCTCTTTGGACCCGCATTTGCACCTTGGCCTTGTGGATGAGCATCTCTACCCTTGTTTTATGAACGTGGACAATCAATCACCTTATGACCCACTTCACCACAACCCAAGAAAGCATTAGAATTCTTCAAACATAGACCACTATGATTTCTTTCACACCTAGGATTTGGCATCCCACCACCACCACCTTGGAATCTTTGATTATCATTAGCAAACCTCCTATTAGGAGTATTGGAAGACCCCTGGCCTTGGACTTGTGGCCTTGAGGAAACCGACACCTTTTGGATTTTGTAATCCCCTTCAATACGAACACTTTTGGCCTCGCCACTTCTTCTCTTTCTCAACTTTTCTCCCTCTAGTTGTTCGACATATGTCATGAGGCGGGCTAAGTCCATATCACCTATCAACATGGCCGTACCACACTCCTCATTCACTAAGTTGGACACACTCGACACAAATTTGTTCATCCTAGACCTCGGCTCGGCAACCAATTGTGGGGTATACTTGAAGAGTTGGTTGAGCTTGAGGGCATACTCCCTCACACACATAGACCCTTAACTAAAAGAAAAATCTAAATTACCACCAAAGATATCCGTTAGTAAATTGATTAAATCAGTTGGTAAATTATATTACCAACTAGATACTAATTAGTATTAATTTGTTGCTAAAGAGCTCCTTGGTAAATTTTACCACACCAAATTTATTTGTTGGTACAATTTTAACTAAAACTTGGTTAGTAAACACACATAAATTTTGTTGGTAATTATTGAAACATGGTACCTAAATTTTCGTTGGTAACTCTAAACAATTTTCAGTTGGTATGCTGTCGGTATATTTACTAACAAAGTGAAATAAAGTTAGTAAATTAGATTTATGATTATTCAATTTTATTGGTAAAGTGTTGGTAAATATAGTACCAAAACTAAAATGTCATTGGTAAGTCATTGGAAAATTCTCTAAAATACATTAGTAGTCTGTTAACAATTTTAAGAACAAAAAGTTATGTTGGCATTTCATTGGTAAAATTACCATCAGAATACGACTTCATTAGGCAGTTTACGAATTAATTGTTAATTTATTGGTGAAATATCACTTACATTCAATATTCAGTTAGTAATTGATAGGTAATGTGTGGGGCAAAGTACCAACTGAATAACAATTCGATAGTAAAGATTTATTATATATATTTATATTAATTTATAGCTTTTAAAAATCTTGAAGGAAATGCAAATAGAATTAAAAACAATGATTCTTCTACAAACCATAGCTTAAACAAATAATTCCAAAGCAGTTTAATATAATGAGCCTAAAACCAATTTAAGTGAATAATCAACACAAAATATATTTGAAATAGATAGTTCAAATAATCTAAATATGACTCGTATCATTACTTGATGGTGAGTCATAACTAAACTGGCGGTGTATCTGTGCGCGGTGTAGGTCATCTTGCTATGAGGGTTGTCAAACGGTCTTGGAGAATCTTATTAACTTGCTTTTGCATTTCGTGCCACATCTCGTGCCTCATTTCTTCACGTAGTACCTGTCTAATTGAAATGACCCCAAAAATGCCTGAAAATGTGCCTCAGAAATGCCCATAGTATTAATTTTCATGAATCTCAAAATCTGTACATGATATCGAATATCCGACTTTGTATTCTTGTTCAGGGGTAAAATTGAGAGGAAAATGGGTCTAACTTTAATTTAGAGCAAACGTAACAAAATTTACATTTCCAAATTTTTGCCAAAACAGTAAGGATTCACGCTCCTAGCATAATGTGGCTAAGGCGCGAACTAAGGTATTTCTGTGTCCATTTTTTTAATTTGGCCTAAGGCCTTGTGGTCTTGGGCCTAATTCTTTCCATGCATAAAAATACCTATACTTAGTCATTTTTCAACCCTATATCATACAAGACATTCCCCAAAACCTTCTCAAACACTTAAGGCAAATATTTCACCCAAAATTCTAGTGTCCCAATCTCATTTCGAATTTAAGGAATTCACTCAAGCTTCAAGTTTTCAATAAAATCTTCATCAAGGAATTCTCCAAAGTTGAGGTATGTGAGTTTCAACCATTGGGTCCTTCTATCCATGGTGCCCAACCTTCCTTTTTTACACAAATTGTATGTTTCTAAGTTGATTTACTTATTGGTCTTAATTATTATAAATTTGACTATGAATTATGTTGGAGTTTCATAAAAGTGTGACTATTTAAGCATGTTTTGAGTTATAAATATATGATCTATTTTGAGATTTGATGAAGGGTTTCAATGTATGTTGCATGAGGGTATTACCAAGTGTTGGTGGGTTGATTTACTTCATGTTTTCTTGCATGAATTCACTCTTGAATTGCACGGTTTTACACTAGTATTACACACTAGTCAAGTGCTTGACAAAATGTTTGATTTTTGATTCTTGAGCTATTGATAATCCATTGCATGGCCTATGACTTGGATGACTTTATGATGATGAAAGGTGTATATATATGAGTTGTTATCATGGAAAGTATCTATAGTGTTGCAAGTGCCCATAGCAAAGATGAGGGGTATGTACCTCATCCACCTTGTCGGGTGGTGGCAATCCCATATTACCATAGATGAGGGGTATGTACCTCATTCACCTTATCCGGTGGTGGAAATTTCATACTACCATAGATGAGGGGTATATACCTCATCTACCTTATCAGGTTGTGGCAATCCCGTTCTACCGTAGATGAGGGGTATGTACCTCATCCACCTTCCAAGCGGGTGGCATGCCTTGGATTCGAAGTACTAAGTTGCTTGGTCTATGCTGCTGGTCTCTTCCTACAAATGTTAATATATTCTCTATAAGCATGTTTTACTTCAAGCATCATTCATGCATGTCATATTATCATATGCTCATTTATTGTCTAATTATGCATTTCGATTATGTTGTCTATCTCTTATTGCATTGCATACATACATAGTACATTCAAATATTCTAAAGCATAGTCTATGCCTACATGATGTTACCATGTAGGAACTAGAGCTCTACTTGATCATATCCCTCCACGTGGCTAGTACTATCTTCTCAAATCAAGTTTGATGAGTGCTCAACTTCGAGGACAATAGCTTTTGATCTTATGTTATGCAAAGACTCTTTCTATCTTATTGTACGCTTTTGATTATGAGGGTGAGCCCAAAAAGTTGTCTTGGACCCCACTAAATTCTAAGTTTAGAGGTGTTGTTGGACAAGTTATGTAATGATATTATAAACTTTGACTCTCTTGATTCTTGTATGTTTTGAGCTATGAAAGGCTCCCTTAATTCCTTTGCCCTTATTTCTATTTTTTTATTGTTATTTAATTGCTTCTACAACCAAGGATGTCTAATGATAAGTTAAGAGACTTGTTTGGAGTTGCTTCAGGTTCCCCATTCGCCATGTTACATCTAGTCCCTAGGCTTGGTTCGTGATAAACTTGGTATTAAATCCAGGTTATTAATGGTCTTCGACATCCAACATACAACGTTGATTAGAGTCTTATTCATGGTTGTGAAGGACGCCACGACTATGAGTAATAGGCTATGAGGCATTTTAGGAAATATTTCACTTCTTCATGATCTGTGTCGTGCAGTAAAGCTAGGTCCTCTAGGGATTATTACTAATTCCAAACCATTGCATTTCAGAATATATCTCAAGCTACTCAGGATTTCAATATATCGAATGCGGAGGTTCACAATGCCCTATGGGTGTTGGCCAAGGCCGTGACCACCTAACTCAACCAATCAGTAGGCACCCTTGAGACTTTAAATGGAAATATTGGAGAGGGAAAGGCCAAGAGAGCCCGAATTAGAGGTAGGCATCCATATGCCAAGCCCGGGGACAATGGTAGAGTGACTCATCCTAGATGCCCAAGGTGTGGGAGGAAACATAACAGCACATGTTTGATGAACACGGGTGCATGCTATTAGTATGGTAAGATGGGCCACCAGATAGTTGATTGTCTATATGCTCAATAAAGGTGTAAAGATGGTAGACTTCAAGCACAAGGTGGCCATGTTGATTAAGAGGCTCAAAGAGGTGATGGGGGAGTGGCAAAGCCTAGGTTCCAAAAGTGTGGGAAAGGCCATGGTGACCATGTTTGAGGAAATCTAATTCTTTCTTTAGTTGTGGTGGATTTGGGAACAAAGTTAAGGGTTGTCCTCATGCTCAACCCAAAGGTAAGGGTGATGGTCCTCAAGGTCAACGTACTATTGCAGGCCAAGGAGGAAGGTAAGGTCATCAAGGCAGTGCCCTATGGCACAATAAATTGTATACTCTTCAAGGGAGGAAAAGAGCGAATGAGGCGCCCGATATTGCTACTGGTATATTAAAATTTCCTTTGACTTTATTGTGTATGCATTGATGGGTCTTGGTACTACTATTTCTTTCATCATTCCTTTTATTACTAGTGGGCTTCATGTGTGCCCGAGTTATTGTGTGAACATTTCGTGTCTACCCCATTAGTGGGTTTATTGTTGCTAGGAGGGTCTATAGGAATTGTTCCATTGTCATATTGCATAGATCTTGTCTTGTGACTATGTTGAATTAGATATGGTGGATTTTGATGTCATACTTGAGGTGGATTAGTTGCATGCATATTATGTATCCTTTATTTGTAGGACCCGTAGAGTTAGATTTTGATTCTCTCATGTGCCAGTTTATGAGTGGGAGAGTTATGATATGGTCATCAAGGGTATATGCATTTCTTGTATTCAATCCCATAAGTTGATTTCTAAGGAGAGTCTCTATCATCTCGTGAGGGTTAGGGACGTTGAGTCCAAAGTCTTTCCTATAGAGTTGGTTATTGTGGTTAACGAGTTCCTTGATGTCTTTCCTAGTGAGCTTCCCGATGTTGTTATATAAAAGGAGGATGGTTCTCTTGGAATGTGTATTGATTACCGATAACTTATTAGGGTGACCATAAATAGTAAGTATCCAATACAAGGATTGATGATCTATTTGACCAACTTCAATGCGCTAGTCACTTCTCTAAGATTGATCTCCGATCCGGGTATCATCAAGTGAAAAAGAGGGAGTGCGATATTCCCAAGAAGTCCTTCCAGACTGGGTATGGGCATTATGATTTAGTGGTTATGTCTTTTGGATTGACCAATGCACTAGTTATTTTTATGGATCTTATGAATAGGGTCCTTAAACCCTACATTCATTTGTTTGTGGTGGTTTTTATTGATGATATTTTGATCTATTCCCATAGTAGGGAGGAACATGTTAGTCATTTGAGGGTAGCGCTATAAAGATTGAGGGAAGAGAAGTTTTATGCTAAGTATGAGAAGTGTGTATTTTGGTTGCAAGAGGTTGCCTTTCTAGGTCATGTAGTGTCAAGGGATGGTATTAAGGTGGATCCTAAAAAGACGAAAGTGGTTAGAAATTGACCTAGACCTTTGACTCCATCAGATATTAGGAGCTTCTAGGGCTTAGCTGGTTATACCGTAGGTTTATGAATGGGTTTTCTTCGATTTCTTCTCCTATGACTAAGATGACTCAAAAGAAGGCTAAATTTGTGTGGACCGATGAGTGTGAAAGGAGTTTCCAAACATTGAAGGATAAGCTTGTGTCTGCTCCTATGTTGTCTCTATCGGAAAGGGTTAGAAGGGTTTGTGGTGTATTTTTATGCCTTAAGAATTGGTTTGGGTTGTGTATTGATGCAAAATGGTAAGGTGATAGCCTATGCTTCTAGGCAATTTAAGGTACATGAAAAGAATTATTCTATCCATGATCTTGGATTGGCCGTCGTGGTATTGCCTTGGAAACTTGGCTTATTATTTTTATGGGGTGCATGTTGATGTGTTTACTAATCACAAAAGTTTCCAATATGTGTTCACTCAAAAAGATCTCAACTTGAAATAAAGAAGATGATTAGAACTCCTTAAGGATCATGATATGAGTGTGCATTATCATCCTGGTAAGGCTAACATTATAGTCGATGCTTTGAGTAGGGTGTCTATAGGTAGCCTAGCTCATATTGATGATGATGGCAAGGAGGTGGCTAGAGAGGTCCATCAGTTGGCTAGATTGGGGGTTAGGTTGGAGGAGGTTGATAATGGTGGTGAAGTGTTGGTTGATGGTTCTAAATCTTTATTGGTTGAGGAAGTAAAGGTAAACAACAAGATCTTGACTTCGCCTTATTAGAGTTGAAGGCCTTGGTGAGAGATGGTAAGGTGAAGGTTTTCTCCCAAGGGGGAGATGGTTCCCTTAAATGCCAAGGTAGATTGTGGGTTCCTAATGTTGATGACTTGAAGAGGTTGATTTTAGATGAGGCCCTTTATGGTAGATATTGTAGATCACTGGTTGGGTGGTTTCAAATGGGAGAGATGACCTTATTAGGTCCGGATTTGGTGATGGAAGCCTTAGAGAAAGTGAGGTTGATTAGAGAAAGATTGAGAATAGCCCAAAATTGTCAAAAGTCCTATACCAGTGTGAGCAGAAGGTATCTTGCATTTAAGGTTAGTGACTGGGTCTATTTGACAGTTTCACCCATGAAGGGTGTGGTTCGTTTTGATAAAAAAGGTAAATTGAGTCCAAGATTCATAGGTACTTATGGGGTGTTGAGAAAGATTGGCAGGGTGGCCTACGAGTTGGAGTTGCCTAGTAAAATGGACTTGGTTCATTCGGTCTTCCATGTGTTGATTTTGAAGAAGTGTATGGGTGACCCAAATGCTATTATGCCATTGGATGATGTGGGTGTTATTGAAATGACTTGACTTATGAAGAGGTTCCGGTGGAAATTTTGGATAGACTCATTAATAGGTTAAGCAACAAAGATGTAGTTTCCGTTAAGGTCCTTTGAAGGAATCAACAAATTGAAAGTGCCACATGAGGAGCCGAAGCGGGCATGTAAAAGCGATATCCCTATCTTTTCCATTCTACTCAAGCCTAAAGTACTAATCTAAGTCTCCTATGTGATACCAAGTCTTAAGTTTCAACCCTCATGTCATTTGCATACATTCATGTTTAAATTGATACGTTCATGGTGATTTTAACACTTATGTTGAGATTTCTGAAATGACGTTTAAATGCATTGTTGCATTCTTGTGTGGGCTAAAATCGTCTTGTTTACTTCTTCTATATATGTTTCTTTGACATTCGGTGACGAATATTCCCAAGGGGAAGATATTGAAATGACCCAAAAATGCCAAAAATGTGCCTCGAAAATACTCATAATCATAATTTCTATGTATCTCTAAATCCATGCATGATATCAAAAATCTGACTTTGTATTCTTGTTCAGAAGACAAAATTGAGTGGGGAATGGTCTAACCCCGATTTTAGAAAAATCGTGAAAAAATTTAGTTTTCTAAATTTTTTCCAAAATAGTAAGGGTCCGCGCCCCTGGCGCAACGTGGCCAGGGCACAGACTAGTGTATTTTTGTTGCCAATTTTTTTAATTCGGCCTAAGGCCTTGGGGTCTTAGGCCTAAGCTTTTTCATCCATAAAAACACCTATACTTAGTCATTTTCAACCCCATATCATACAAGACATTCTCCAAAACCTTCTACAACACTAAGGCAAATATTTCACCCAAAATTCTAGTGTCCCAACTCATTCCGGATCTAAGGAATTCACTCGAGCTTCAAGTTCTCAATCAAATCTTCATCACAGATTTCTCCAATGTTGAGGTATGTGAGTTTCAACCATTGGTCCTTTCACCCATAGTGCCCAACCTTTCTTTTTACATAAAATGTATGTTTTTAAGATTTACTGAGTCTTACTTATTATGAATTTGACTATGAACTATATTGGAGTTTCATAAAAGTGTGACTGTTTAAACATGTTTTGAGCTATAAATCTATCAACTATTTTGAGATTTGATGAAGCATTTCAATGTATATTGCATGAGGGTATTACCAAGTGTTGGTGGATTGATTTACATTAAATTTTGTTGCATGAATTTACCCTTGAATTGGATGGTTTTATACTAGCATTACACACCTGCTAAATATTTGATAAAATATCCGGTTTTTAATTCTTCAGCTATTGATGATCTATTACATGACCAATGACTTGAATGACTTTATGATGATGAGAGGAGTGGAATACCAAGAGACCTACAACCAGTGAACTACAATGCTACCATAGAGTGCCTCAAAAGGAGCCATACCAATGCTAGAATGATAGTCATTATTATAGACAAACTCAATCAACGGAAGATGATCATCCCAACTATCCTTAAACTCGAATACACAAGCTCTAAGCATATCCTTTAGAGTTTGGATAGTTCTTTCGGCTTGGCCATCCGTTTGAGGGTGAAAGGTCGTACTAAGCTTTACCTTGGTACCAAATCCTCTTTGGAAGGATCTCCAAAAGTGAGAAGTGAATTAAGCACTATGATCCAATATAATAGACAAAAGTACCCCATGCAATCTAATCAACTCATAAATGTACAACTTAGCATAATCTTCGGCACCATAATTAGTCTTAACCGGTAGGAAATGAGCCGACTTTGTCATTCTATCAACTACAACCCAAATAGAATCGAATCTCTTTCTAGTTTTAGGCAATCCAACCACAAAATACATGTTAATTTCCTTCCACTTTCAAGTAGTAATCTCTATGTCTTGGGTTAGGTCACCCGGCCTTTGGTGTTCGGCTTTAACTTGTTGGCGACTATGACACTGGATACAAACTTGGCAAAGTCTATCTTCATTCCTCCCCATCAAAACACATCTCTCAAATCTCTATACAACTTGGTAGAATCGAGGTGAATAGAATTGGAAGAATTATACGCCTCATCAAGAATTTTCTCTCTCAAGCCACCAATACTATGCACACACAACCTACCTTGGTACCTGAGGCACCATCTCCCCCATGGGAGAAAACCTCCACCTTGCCATCTCTCACCAAGGCCTTTAATTCTAATAAGGAGGGATCAAGATCTGGTTTTGGTTTTACCTCATCAACCAAGGAAGATTTTGAACCATCAACCACTACTATTCCACCATTATCAACCTCTTCCAACCTCACCCCCAATCTAGCCAACCGATGAACCTCCCTAGCCACCTCTTTGCCCCTATCATCATGAGCTAGGCTACCCATGGACACCCTACTTAAAGAATCGACCACAATATTAGCGTTACCGGGATGATAATACACACTCATATCATAATCTTTACGAAATTCTAACCAATTTCTTTGTCTCAATTTGAGATCTTTTTGAGTGAACACATATTAGAGACTCTTATGATTGATAAACACATCAACATGCACCACGTACAAATAATGACGCCAAATTTTCAAAGCAAAAACCACAGCGGTCAATTCAAGATCATGGGTAGGATAATTCTTTTCATGCACCTTGAGTTGTCTAGAAGCATAGGCTAATACTTTACCCTTTTGCATCAAAACACAACCCAAATCAATCTGGGAGGCATCACAATACACAACAAACCCTTTCAACCCTTCCGGTAGAGACAAGATAGGAGCGGAAACAAGCTTATCTTTCAAGGTTTCAAAATATTTAATGTTGAAACTAAAAAAATTAATATATATATATATATATATATAGATAGATAGATAGATAGATAGATAGATAGATAGATAGATAGATAGATAG
>JAOTQJ010153852.1:0-30574 GCA_025642045.1 Solanum sejunctum
TTATTATTATTATTATTATTATTATTATTATTATTATTATTATTATTATTATTATTATTATTATTATTATTAACTTTACACTTTCTGATCTCTAGTATTTAATATAATATGATATGATTATTATTCAATAATTAATTAATTAGATGTTTTATAATATTTTTATTAATAAAGTGTAGGGGCAAAATCATAATCCAACTTTAAAGATAAGAGTTTCCGCTTGAATCAACAACATACCTGATAACTAATCTATTTTTTTTGGTAATTAAGGCATTTCATTACTTAATATTAAGTTAAGGAATCATCTTGGCCAATGGTATGTGCCATGATAGTATTAGTTTGGGCCACATTCCGACCCAAGGAAATCAAAATAGAAGTGTTTGATTTTCTAACATAACTAGTTCCTAGGATTTTTACTTCTACTTGTTCTGCGACAAACACCGAAGGAACTATAAAAATAGTAGTGTCACCATATCAAGCTTTCCTTGATCTTTCCTTCGCCAATGCATCTTCCACCTTGTTCTGTTCTCTATACACATGCTTCAGCTCTACTTCTCCCAACTTGCTCATTAAGTACCTGCATTCATAGAGGAGATTGTCATGTTTCAAATTTCCTGTCTCAAACATTTTTATGACCTCCCGTGGATCAGTATTTATTTCTAGAGGTGAGATTCCATGCTGAATGGCTATTAGGAGCCCTTTCCTAAGGGCTTTGATTTCTGCTTCCATGGGGGTTGCATAAGGGATTAGCTGCCTGGCCATAGACATGGTCGTACTTCAAATTGCACTTTGCATTTTTGAAAGTGTTATTGTTTCTGTTCAACCATATGTGCCACAAGCAGTAGCGTAAGAAAGTGTCCCAGTTGAGCCAAGGATTGAAGGGTTTGTGTTTGGTACTCAACAAATACTGCATCCAGTCCCTTTCATTCAAGTTTCGCTCATTTGGGGTTGTGGGGTCTGTGTTGTTTCTTCTAATCTCTTCCCAGAAGGATTGGGCTACTCTGCATTGGAAGAAAACATGGTTGATATCTTCCTTTGGGTGGTCACAAATTTCGCATTTTGGGTTAACATTCAGCCCCCTAGAGTGTAGCAAATGGTTTGTTTGTGTTCTCCTATGGTATAGGACCCATAGAAAGGTTTTAACCCTATTGAGGTTTTTAGCCTTCCAGATTTGTCTAAAATCAGTGTTGCTAGGGCTGTCCTCCATGCCTTTTCCAATTATAAAATTGTAAGCAGAGGCTGTTGAGAAGAAGCCATCGTTTGTGAGCCCCCATATTCTCGTCTTTCGTTGAGGGTTTGCTCTTGAATTATGTCTTGGAGCCTATTGGGCAGGAGCATGGACAGTGTTTCCAGATTCCAGTTTCCTTCATTGTGGAGGTCAGCCACCTTAAGGTGACTCATTTTCCTTTAGAGGTCCCTGTACGTAGCTTCTGAGAGAGTTTAGATTTGGCAGCCATGCATCCTCAAAGAAACTAACCCTACTTCCTGTATGAACTACCCATCTTGTAGCCCCTGATAACTAATCTGAGACATAGTGTTGGAGCATTATTGATTTGCTTTGCGTATGAAGACCTCAAAACCAGAACGCCTTATCGTCTATTCAACTAGCATTTCCTTGATGACCATGAGTGACTCCGCTAGTGGTTCGTTGCATGACTTTACCTTTGTATATGTATTTAGACATCATTCTTAGTAATGTTAAGTAGCCATTTTCTTAAACTTGATTTTTTTTAATTAATTTTGGTAACAAATTTGTAGGAATCTCATTTTTTCCCCCTAAATGAACATACAATCTGTTGTATAATAGCAGGTGAAATTGTCTTGTCATTTGTTGACGTGATTCTATGGGAAGATATTGGATTGTTCGTAGCGGAGATGGATGTGCCTCAAGAAATACCGAGGAAGAAGAGATTGCTGGTCAATCCTTCAATGAAACAGGCAATGTTATTTCAACAACCTGCTCAACGAGTTGATGCTTTCCACCAAAATCTTGAATGGACTTGCTTGTAAATTACCCCATCATCACAAGACCATGTACGGAGACAATGTCTTAAACTGGACTGCTTGTCCAGTTGGTGAGGGCAAGAGCAGCCCCACACACCCTCTTGACCAGTGAAGAACTAGCTAGGATGAGAATTTTATTAGTAAACTTGACTACTCGAGTTCCGTTATTTTAAATTATTAACTGAACTCCAAAACAAAAAACAGTATTGTCTTTAAAGAAAGTACACACAAAACCACATATACAGGAGAAACGGTAATGAAGAGACAGAATATGTGTTTTGGCTCTAAAGATTAAACACAGGACATATAACATAATAGAGAATTGTTCCAAACTTTTCTTCTTCTGCTTCCTTTTTCCCATAAAACAAACCCTCTCCCACACCCACACACCCAAAAAAAATGTCAAGAACTTCATAGCACAATTACTTTGTAAAAGCTCGAATATTTGGCCTCCATCCTATTCATAAAATAGTTCACATTTGAAAAAGAGCTAACAATTGAGATTTATTTGGTAATCTATATATTTGTTGGTGTTGTTTTCAAAATTCGAGTACTATTATTTAGTATTCTTCTTATTCCATGGTGTTAATGGCGAACCAACGGAATTATTAACATCTACTTGAGATTTGGAACCGTATCAATAGCAAAACAAAAAGTTTAAAACATAATTAGTAATCAATCCAAGAGTGAAAATTTGGTCCATTATGATTCTACTAAAACAACTAACTTTATCTCTTAAATTTGACTTGGTTCTATTACCCCTTGTTTGGATGGTTGTTACCCATTGTATTGTATTGTTAGTTTAAATATAATATTTGTTTTGATTGTTAAATTTTATTGTATTGTATCATTTAAATCCATTGTTAAGTAATGATGAAAAGACCCATTTTAAGTAACAATCAATTTTGTGTGATTGCGTCGTTACTTTTAATATCTTCTTCTCATTTTTGACTTTACTAGTTTCTGGGCACGTGCCTTGCATGTGTATCCCATGTAAATTTCTATAAATCTATTAGAACGATTAAAATTTTATGAAAACATGCGTGCTTTGAACTTTGGTTAGTATTTAACTAACTTTCAATGAAGTCACAAATGGCTAATTCTAATTTGAGTCCAAATAAAAAACTTACAATAATAAAAAGTTTATGAAAAATTAAATTAAATAAGTCTAATAAAGAGAAAAAAAATAGAGAAGAAATTTTTTTAACATATATATCGTTCGTAAAACTTTAATCATAACAATATATGGAAAAAAATATATAGAATCAATACATAATTTTTGTATTCTTGTCAATATCTTCTCTCCAATAAATTAAAATTCAAGAATCTTCTACATCATGAACTAAAACATAAAACAAATAATACAATAGTGTTAAGTGTTTCATTATTTTTTTTAACTGTAGAATGTAAAGGATGTCCCATGAAACAAAAAAGATGAATTATATAGATAAAATTGGGGGAATATCAAAAGATATCTTAATGCTTGAAATTAAATAGTTAGAGGTTATGAAGAATATGAAAAGTATAAAACTTATGAATATGAAGAGTAATAATTGAATAAATAATTAAATATGAGTTAGAGTTTATAAAGGATTTTTTTTTAAATGGTATTACTGTAATAACTTAACTTTGTAAGGATTTTTTGGTATCTCTACTTTCAACTTTTTTGTTTCCACTTTTAATAATAGATAAAATTTATTATTGAAGAATTCTATTTTATCATTTACCCTATTTTTTCATGGTACCTACCTTATACTTGTCAATTTCTTGTAGGTTTATTATTCAAATTATGGATGCATGGAATTATATATAATGATGAAAAATAATACAATCTATCCAAATATTGTATTTCATTGAAACAATATAGTACAATACAATATAACAAAATACAACACAATATGATACATTATGGAACAATACATAACAACCATCCAAACAAAGTGTTAGTGTTCGATAAGAACTGTCAAATTAGTAATCAATCCAAGAGTGAATGATTGTTACAGACATGATTTTAAGCTACACGTAAGGTGTCAAGGAAACAGAACTCTAGAAGCTAGATCAACAGTGTGCTTACCTGATAGACAAATCGAGCTGACATTTGAGGGCCAAGGTATGATGATTGTTATACTTCTGGATAAAGAGTTTGAAACCACAATTTTACTGGTCTTCAACTTGTGTTTCCCGGATATCCTTGGCTGATTCAACCAGTGATTCTTTGCATGTGATCACCTCAATTGATTTTAGAGACGGCATGTCAGCAAAGAGAGAAGGGATCTCCTCAAGATATAGCAATCTTCTTAACACCAAGTGCTCAAGGCATGGAAAAGAATCATCAGAAAAATTCCATTCAAAAAAAAGAAGTATTCTGCAGTTTCAAGAATTTGAGGTGGCGGAACTCCTCATCAGTCACTTTCCATAATTTGGATCCAATGATAATGTGTTGCAGTTTGAGTATCACAAGTCTGGGCAGGGTTGCAACCTGATCAAGATTATATATCCAACCATTGAATAGTGTTAATTTCTTCAGACTTGGTGGGAGTTCCATCCCAAGTGAGCCCCCAGAAATCTTGAGCATTTCAAGCTTAGTAAGATTGTTAAATGCAGGGGAATAGCCAAGATTTGGCCTCTTTGCGAAGATGTTATTCGCATCCTCCAAAGAAGAAAATCACACTGAGGCAAGAGTTCTCAACTCGGTCATTTTTTGGGTACTTTTAAGGAGCTCGTCATGATCATTGGGTATAGTGAAAATTTAGCATGGTTATATACATGTAAATGATGCAACTTTACCATCCTCCAAAGTGTGTCCGGTAATGATACTTGTCCTTCTATTCCTTTAACTATCAAAATTTCAAGGTTCCAAAGATTGAACGAGAATGATAATGAAGAATCTTCAGCAATTCTAACATCAACATATCTCAAGCAAGTTAACTCTTCTGGGAAAGAATCAATTACAGTGAATTCCAAATTTCACACCCTAAGAAACTTGAAGCTGTTAAAAGTGTATGATGCATGTTGTATTGATGATAATGAAATTTGTATACCCTTCATCAAGTGGAAAGATTGTACATTTGAACAAATGGGACTCCATTCTGCAAGACTATCACCTTGAAAGTAAAGGCGTAAGCGTCGTGGAATGCCATGCTTCTGATAGGAAATAGACGAAGGATTCATATTTTTATTGTCCCTGTTGAAAGAGAAATCTGTATGATCAGAATACATTTAAAAAGATAAAATTAATTTAACGAATTAAAATATTAGATTGTATTACCTATTGAGTGGGTCCCTCCAAATGGAGGGCCCATATGAAAATTTTTCTAAAAATTTTGCACAACCCATTTGAATAACTATTCAAATGAAGGTTGTGCTTGTCAAAAGTTGTTAAAACAACTTTTTTGACAAATGAGATGTTTGGACCAACCTTTTGAAAAAGGAACGCCAACATCTCTATAAAAGGAACAATTGCTCCTTAGTTTTAACACCAATTCAGAAAGAGAAAAATACAGAGAGAGCCACAGAGAGAAAGAGAAAAATACTGTGTATTTTTTCTATGAGGTATATCATAGACTATAAAAATAAAATAGTCTGTGAAGAAAAAAATTAGAGTGTGATTAGAGTGTGCTTAGGAAATATTTTTTCCTAAAAAAAATAATGTGTTCACTATTTTTGGTATTTTTCTCTGAGAGCCTACTATTTATAATAGTAGAAGAAATTGTATACTTGTGCCTAGTATTTTTAATAGTAGAACGAATATAGTAGAAGTGTTGATTTGTGGACGTATCCCAAAAGTTTTGAGTGAACCACGTTAAATTTTCTGATGTTTATTTTACTTTATTTATTCCTACTAAATTTTATTGCTCATTCCGCTGGATGAGCCCCAACATTACCCTTTTATGCATGGGAGAAAGTTCTCCACCTTGACTTTGTTCTTACAAAAATCAATGTTAAAAGAGTTTTTGGTTATAGTATTTCAATTGAATATAATGGTCAAGACACACCAGAACTATCTAAAACATGTTTACAAGTTGGTTTTTCTTAGACATGCACAGTATTTTAGAGTACAGTATGTAGAATAAATGATTTTCAGCTATTAGTAAGAATGCATTTGTGGGAGTATGTCAAATTAATTGATTGGTCCTAAAATTTCTGTGTCCTGATTTAATTTTGAAAATTGAATCATTAAAATATAGGACTGATCAACATACTAAAAGAATCTTTGGAAGTGCTGGTGATGTGTTCAAGATTGGTTGAAGCTATTGTATTTGGATGCGTCCTCGTTAGTATAGCAGATAACATTCTCTTGCCATTTAATGATGTTATTCTGTTAGCTTGTATGAGTCCATCACGAGTCAGGAGACCAGGTCTCTTGACACAACTAGTAATACAAGTGCTTAAGTAAATGTTTAAAGCAAAGATCGCAAATGTTTTCATGGGAACCTCCTTGCTCAAAGAATGAAAATATCACCATCTATCACCACTTCTCAAAACTCCACTAGCTTCAGGCAACTCGTGAATACAAACTCTAGTACTTACAATGGATTGTACGCTTTTCCAAATGACAAATGTCAAAATATCTCCCTCTAGACATTCTCATACGAAGAAGACATCACTCTCTCTCTCTTTCAATTATGTGATAACAACTAGAAATTGAAATAGAATGGCATGTTATTAGGGAATTAATTGTGCTTTTGATTTGGTACATTGTATCAGCAAGTCAACCCATGCTAATTATTTGTCCAATGTGAAACTCAAATTATTTGGTTGTTTTTTTATGCTGTTTATCTGCCCTTACATATGTAATTTCCAAATGCATTCAGATTAACTAATCAGACATTAATGACAGTTGACTTTAAGGACAAAAGAGCATATTCATGTGGATCTTCATGTGTATATACCTTTAAAAAACTATCATATACTATATATTTTAGAAAGGATCCCTTAAACATAGTTATTAGATTGTGTCATTTGGTCAGGGAAACCCTTAGGCCCTTGAGCGGTAGGTGGCAGGTTTCTAACAGGCGACCTAACATATGCAAAGTAGTGCCCAAACCACCAGTCCATGGTGCACTGGGCGGATTTATTTAATTATGTCATTTCATTACTGTTGGGTATACAAACCCATCCCACATCGGTGGAAGAAAACAAAATGAATCTAAATAAATAGGTTCAATCCAACCCATTAGTATGAGGCCTTTTGGTAGTGTCTAAAAACAATTCTATGAGGGCTTAGCCCAAAATGGACAATACCATACTAATGTGGAGTTGGGGTGAGGGTACGCACGGTCCCTACAATTGGTATCAGAGCCCAGGTTCGGGGACAAGAGTGATGGACCGACGCGTGCGGAGTTCTCGGTGAGACAACAGGAGCAATGATCTGCAAGGATGCCTTATATCGAAAGTCTTCCTGTCAAGTAATGGTGCAGTCGGCATGTCCCATTGGGTGATAACAGCGGTGCAAGATGATTTGGCGGATCAGATGGTGTAACTTAGAGGAGTAAAGGTCTGCGGTAATGTCTTGTGTCAAAAGTCTGCCCGACAGGAACGGATGGTCCGCGGGAGTAGAGGTCTGCAGTAATGTCTTGGGTCAAAAGTCTTCCGATAGAAATGGATGGTTGGGTGGCGAGTCCCGCGGGTTGTTGCGGTGGTATAAGATGGTAGCAGATCCAAAATTGATAAACGCTAGAGGGAAGGTCACGAGATTGTGTAGTTCGAGTTTGAGGGGAGGTTAGTTAGGTATACAAACCCATCCCACATCGGTGGAAGAGACCATAATGAACCTAAATAAAAAGGTTCAACCCAACCCATTAGTATGAGGCCTTTTGAGAGGTGTCCAAAAACAAATCCTTGAAGCTTTAGCCTAAAGCAGACAATATCATACTAATGTGGGGTTGGGTGAGGGTACGCACGGTTCATACAATTACAACAAAAGAGACATTTAGTTGTAACTTGTAACAAACTTTCCTTTCAGCGACAAGGGGAGTAGGAAGAGAACTTTATAATAGTTTATTAGAGAAGTAATGTGAACCCAATATTCATTTGGAGGTTCATCCCATTATTTTAGGTCTCCAAACAAAAGCGTCATTGTAGATAAGACCCAAAACTATGCATACAAGACGAATAATAAAGTTTCGTACAACTAGCAAGAGGAAGATAGAGACAACCTCAAGAAAAAATGGTTTTCTTTGGAAACAGATAAGTTCATCTATCAATTATCCTGAGGAAGCATGTTGTAAGAGGTAGGGAACCAACGAAGCTTGGTCTGTTTGGAAGCCCAATGGAAGGATAATTCTTTGGTGAATGTCTTAGTATTTTTTAAATCCTGAGTAAGATGAAAGACGATGACGATAAGGTACCTCTGATCTAATAGAAGTTTGAGCAACTTATCTGCTAATTCATCCACCAGTAAGTTTTACCTATAATTGTATCCTTCTTAACACCACGAAGAATAGTTAGTAAGAAGTCCTTGCATGTATATACTTGAGATACACAACATTGTGCACGGACATCAAAATGAGAGACAACTAACTGATCCTGAAATAGTTTGTTAGCTAGAGTTGTCTTACCCAATCCGGCCATGCCTACATTGAGATGACATCAAAGTGTGATGATCCTCTGATTAACCGCCATCTTAGTGTGTCCATAACCTCCTCAAATCCCACCATATCTTCTCTCATGCTTGTAATCCTAGCAAATTCTGAAGTATGAGCACTGGCAACATGAGTGGCATTATACCATACTAAGTCAGAGACTTTATTTTCATGAATCTCCGCTACCTTCCTCATGAGTATTGTATTCTCCTCTATAATGTCCCTAGTCTAGAGAAAAAGGCACTGCTCTGGAATGTCTTTGTTTATACAACCAACAACAATATAGTCCACCTCATATGCTTTTAGCAATCACCTGCATCTCAAAAGATTTGAATCCATCATGTTGCTTCCGAAAGTACTCCAGTCGCTGCTGAATTATCCGTAACGGCTCCTTATAGAAGAAAGTGAGCCTGAGTAATGGCTTAGAAACTCCTTAAGGTGGTCTAAAATGATATCAATAGATCCCAGTCCATCAATCTTAGGTAAATTGGAGTGAGATGACTCCGAGTGAGGAAGGAGATCAATGCTTGTATGCTCTGAATATTGCCTGAGAAAAATTAACAATTGTCTCTTGATTAAAGTTCCCAACTGCAGCACACTGTCACACATAGAGTGAACTAGAGACCCTACATTAATAATTGCACTATCAAAATCTTCAAGGGCCTCTCTTGGTAGATTGATGAGATTGTCTGCCAAGAAGTTGAGCAGTGTAATTTGATCCTTGAAAGATTCTTTCTCTTTGAGCTTATAAATAATGGGACGTAGCACTTCCATATGGTGTATAAGAGTCTCCACAAATCCAGCTTTATAATTAGCAGCATTCTCAGCTTAGATTTTCTGATGGCATCCTGATTTTCTAGCTTTCAAGACATCAATATAGATCTTTCAGACACATGGTTGAATGGGATGAATCCTCATTTGAAAGTCAGACAATGAAATATTCATTAATATCATATATAATACACAGAACTATTTCTCCTAATACACCTTACCAAATGACCCCTTAGTGACAATTACAAAGAGTGTGAGGAAGTCCAACCACCATTGTTGAAGCCACCATTTTTCTTCAACCTGCCATTGTTGAATTCAACCATTGCTGCATACTCCATTTGAATAACTGTTCAAATGAAGGCTGTGCAAATTTGTTCAAAGTTGGCCACCAACTTTTGGCCTAACTTTTGATAATTCACACCTGCAAAATCTACTATAAATAAAGGTACAAATCTCATTTGTTATCATCACCAAGAACACCAAGACAAGAGTGTAATGTGTGAGTTTGAGAGTTATTTTGTAATCTATTTTTGTAAGTAATAAAAGAATTTTTTTCTCTCAAATTTGTGTTTACCAATGTTCAATTGTTCCCCTTAGATTCAACAAGTGGTATCAGAGCTAAGTTAAAAGCGTTGGTCGAGTTTTCAAGTGATGGGTTGAATTTAAATTTTTTGAGTTATATTCGAAATCCAATTCTGATTACACCATTGGATTCGTCTCATTGAACGAAATCTACTGCATCAAATGACAATCTAATCGGAGTTCAAACAAGCCCCAAAATCGTAGTCAAAGTTTGATCAACGCTGCTAGGGTTCCGCTGGAGAAGATGACACTGTTCACCGGAGTTCTACCGAAGAAAACGACCAGAAACACTGTTCATTGCCAGAATTTGCAATAAATTCAAAAACTGCAAACTGACCCCTCAAGTTTTCTGAAATTTCAATTTGGTCCCTCAACTTTCAATAATAGTTAGATTGGCCCCTGACCTTTCTAAAATTATAGTTTGACCCTTAATTTTTTTGAAATTATAGTTTGGTCCTCAAAGTTTTTAAAATTATGATTCTACTCCAATAGTGGAATTTTTGGCCCCGAAGTGTCAATTCCACTTTTTTGAACGTTTCGAATGTAATAGTGAGCTCCATTTTTCAAGATCCAACCGCATTTTGGTGAATTAAGCTACTGCAAGGTGATAATGACCACAGAAGAGTCAACATCATCTTTCAGAGCCATGGTTATGTTCACTTCCACTAACTACACGTTGTGGAGACCTCGGATGGAAGATTTCCTAAGCTGTAAAGATTTATTCGATCCTATCGAACTGAAAAGTGAAAATCTTGTTCCCGCCAAGGAGTCAGAATGGAAGAAATCAAACCAAAAAACTATAGGTTAAATCCGTCAATGGATTGATCATAGTGTCTTCCACCATGTTGCACAAGAGACAGATGCATATGCCCTCTGAAAGAAGTTGGAGGACATGTACCAGGCCAAGACTCCTCGGAATAAAGCCTTGTTGATGAGGCGTTTAGTCAACATGAAGCTTAAAAATGGAACTTTAGTTGCCGAGTATACTAATAAGTTCTAGATCTTGGTCAACCAGTTATTGTCTGTGGAGATGCCACTTGGCGATGAAGTTCAGGCGCTGCTACTACTCAGTTCCCTTCCCAATAGTTGGGAAACGCTGGTCGTATCACTCAGCAACTCAGCCTCAAATGGCAAACTTACCATGTTAATGGTCAAGGATGCTCTATTTAGTGAAGAGGCAAGGAGAAAGGACATAGGCACAGATCAGTCCCATGCCCTTATCACAGAGAACCGGGGGAGCAACAAAAGAGTAGCAAAGACAAATAAAGAGACAGAAGCAAGAGTAGAGGTAGATCTACTGATGGCAAGAAACCAACATATAAGCGCCATCATTGTGTTATTGAAGGACATATGAAGAAGAACTACTACAAATGGAAAGAGGAGCAAGCCTAGAGCAGTTCGCAGCCAAAGAACAAGGGTGGAGAAAAATTAGTTACTATTCTTAGAGATATAGCTTATAGTTCAACCCATAATGAGACATGCCTTCACGTCTCAAGAGAAGATATGGAATGGGTGGTAGATACTGCAACATGTTACCACGTTACTCCACATAAGGAATACTTCACAACGTATAAAGCTGGAGACTTTGGAGTTTTAAAGATGGGAAATTCCAGTTCCTTTGGGATTGTAGGAATTGGTGATGCCCAGATAAAGATAAGTTCTGGGAGTACAATCACTTTGAAGGATGTCCGCTATGTGCCAAATCTTCGACTGAATCTTCTTTCAGGTATAGCTCTTGACAAACGAGGCTATGATAGTCATTTCAGTAAAGGCATATGAATATTGTCAAGAGTAGCTATGACAGTTGCTTGAGGATATATTTGTGGCACGTTATACAAAACTTATGTGAAGATATTCACAGACAGCCTCAATGTAGTGGAAAAGGTGGCTTCTCAAAATTTATGGCATCAGAGACTCGGCCACATGAGTGAGAAATGGTTGTCTACCCTGATGAAGAAGGAGCTTATCAATGTGGACAAGGATTTTGAACTAGATCCTTGCAATCATTGTATGCTTGGTAAGAAACATAGAGTCTCGTTTAATTCATCTTCAATGAGAAGATCAGAGTTACTCAGTCTGGTATACTCTGATGTTTGGGGTCCCTTGGAGGTTGAATCACTCGATTGCAACCAATACTTTCTAACATTCATTGATGATGCTTTTTGAAAGGTGTGGGTGTATTTCTTGTGGACGAAGGACCAGGTGTTTGATTACTTCAAACTATTCCATGTCATAGTAGAATGTGAGACAGGAAAGAAGTTGAAGTGTGTTCGATCCGACAATTGAGGTGAATACTCTTCCAAGCAGTTCGATGCCTACTTCAGATCATATGGAATCCGACATGAGAAAATGGTCCAACACACCTCTCAACACAATAGTGTAGCTGAAAGAATGAACGGAACAATCATGGAACGTGTTCAAAGCATACTCAGTGTGGCTAAGTTGCAAAAGCCATTCTGGGGAGAAACAGTCAAAGTCGCTTGTTACTTGATCAACTGATCTACATCAGTACCATTGGATGTTGAAGTTTGGGAGAAACTTTGGTCTGGAAAGGATCCATCATACTCCCACTTGAGAGTATTTGGGTATTTGGCGTATGCATATATATCTAAGGAGCTCAGGCAGAAGCTAGATGCAAGGACCACTCTATGCATTTTCATTGGCTTTGGAGATGAAGAATTTGGATATAGGTTATGGGAACCAAAGGAGAAAAAGGTGATCAGAAGTAGGGACGTGGTTTTCCATGAAAGTCAGATAATTGATGACATTGAAAAACCCACAATGTCTCAAAATACAAATGTTACAGATCAGATGCCAGAAGCAGCAGTAGAACCATTCATGAAAAATGGTGACATTGTACCAAAAGTAGAAGACAATGAGGATACTGACGGTGCAAAGTAGGGGGAGCCACAACCCCATCTGGCAGACGTTCCAGGACCATCACAAGGCCAAGATGATGGTGGATCTCCTCAAGTTATTCTAGAAGTTCATAGATCTGAATGAGGTCGCATTCTATCAAGAAGATATCTAGAATTCGAGTACCTTCTACTTACTGAAGATGGAGAACTAGAGAGTTCCCATGAAACTGTATCACATAAGGACAAAGAAAAGTGGTTTCTCATAATGCAGGATGAAATGGAGTCTCTATAGAAAAATCAGACTTATGAGATCGTAGAACTTCCATGAGGAAAGAAGACACTAAAAAATAAATGGGTGTTCAAGTTGAAAAAAGGATGGCAGCAGAAAAATGGTGAAATACAAAGCACGGTTTGTAGTCAAAGGATTCCAACAGAAAAAGAGAATCTACTTAGACCGACCTATGCAGAGTCACTGGTGTGGCATTAGTACCAAAGATCTGCAAAGGTGTCTTGTATCGAAAGTCTTCCTGTCATGTGATGGTATAGGCGGCGTCTCCCCTTAGATAATAACGGCGGTGCAAGATGAATTAGCAGATCAAATGGTATGTACGAGGCCAGATATTGCTCATGCAGTGGGAAGGGTGAGTCGTTTTCTCTCCAACCCTGCGAAAGAGCATTGGAAGGCAATAAAGTGGATTCTCAGGTACCTTAAGGGTAAAATGAAATTATGTCTTTGCTATGGGAGAGTTGATCTGATCTTTGAAGGCTATACAGATGCAGATATGGCCGAAAACCTTGATTGTAGAAAATCTACTTCAGGATTCATTTATACTTTTGCAGGAGGAGCTGTTTCATAGCAGTCAAGACTACAGAAGTATGTCGCTTTATCCATAATCGAAGCAGAATACATTGCTGCCGCGGAAGCTAGAAAAGAGATGTTATGGTTAAAGTATTATCTCCAAGAATTTGGAATCAAGCAAAAGGAGTATAAGGTACATTGTGATAGTCGAGTGCTCTGGATTTGAGCAAGAACTCCATGTACCATTCTCGTACAAAACATATTGATATTCGGTATCATTAGATGCACGAGGTGATGGATCGACAATTGTTGAAACTAGTGAAGATCCATAAGAAAGAGAATCTAGCTGACATATTGACAAAAGTGGTGACTCGAGAGAAGTTAGAGCTATGCAAAGATATAGCTAGGATGCTTGTTCTGGGTATGGCTGGAGAGGGAGAATTGAAGAAGTCCAGCCACCATTGTTGAAGCCGCCATTTTTCTTCAACTTGCCATTGTTGAATTCAACCATTGTTGCACAACCCATTTGAATAACTATTCAAATGAAGGTTGTGCAAATTTCTTCGAAGTTGGCCACCAACTTTTGGCCAACTTTTGACAATTCACACCTGCAAAATCTACTATAAATAGAGGTATAAATCTCATTTGTTATCATCACCAAGAACACCAAGATAAGAGTGTAATATTGAGTTTGAGAGTTGCTTTGTAATCTATTCTTGTAAGTAATAGAAGAAATTTTTTTCTCAAATTTGTGTTTGCCAATGTTCAATTGTTCCCCTTGGCTTCAACAGAGTGTTCGGTAAAGATACCAACAATTGCCACTAAAACTAGCTAGATCTTTCATCTTGCATTGTCATTGATGACACGTTATTGGCAGTAAACTACCCACAAATTGACAAATGTTAATATCAAGACATGTTGTGTTTCATTAAAATCAGAAAAATGGATTATCTTGATGTCAACAACATAAAAGTGATTTCTAAAGCTAATCTTGTTTTGAGTTAACAATCAATTTCATGAAATATCATTATACAAAATACTGACTAGCTTACTAATATACCTCTACTCTTGATTACAATTAAGTCTTCCATATGCAAAATCTCTAAACATCATAGAGTATAACCTGAAAAAACATGACAACAACAACACACACACACAAAAAAAAAATCATAACAGAATTTTGCTAATCTACCTAGCAAAGCGCAACTCACTGTCTCTTCTTTCTAATTAAATAACGGGATATCTTTTGGGCCAAGGATTTGAAGCTCGTCCCATCCCCTCATATCTTCAGTATATTCCTTAATCTTCATAGTAGAATCTTCAAGATGAGGGCAGTTCAGAAGTTTGATACCTTTTAATGAATAAATATCACCAAAACTAGAGGAATCTCCTCAAGCATATGGCATCTCCGCGTTCTAATTTCTCAACCACGGGAAAGATTCCTCTCCAACCTCCCACTTGGCAAGAGTCACTTGATGCAACTTCAAATATTTGAGATTCTCAAAGGTGGCCTACCGTGAACAATGAACAACGTATCCTCCCCCATGTTCCATCCCCCCCTCCAAATGATTGCATAAAAAAGGGACAACTTTTCAAGGTTGGGCAGTCTCGTCGCTATTGTTGATACTACATCAGATGCCAGAGCAAAGCGATACAACTGCAATATTTACAAATTGGAAGGGAGATGTAAATCCCATGACCAATTTGTCGCTGCAGAGAGCCCACTGCCGCTTATGTTTGAACTGACAAAACCTACAGCGAGTTCTTCTAGTTCAGTTAGGAAATCCAGTTTTGGCAACCAACATTGCTCTGTTGAATAATCCCATGATTCCTTGTGATCAAATATAAGCACTTGAAGATTTGGAAATCTTTTGAAAATATCCTCTATATCTTTTGAATAGGAAAGCACGAGTTTATCTAAATATATCAACTTCTCTAACTTTGTGTTCTTTGCTATCACTATTGATTCATCTACTGCATCCAAATCAAAGAAACAACAATCACTTATTGTCAGCACTTGCAACTTCAAAAGATCCCAAATTCTCGGATATAGTACCACGGTGTTTTTACGTTTCTCAACGACAAGGTTTCTAGATTCCAGAGGTTTGAGAAAGAAGCAGGCAGATATTTAACTTCTGTCCCAATGCTTAAGTACCTCAAATGATTCAACATGCATATTTCATTCAGAAAAGAATGTTTCACCTTGATAAAAGAGGGATCCAGGTGCAACACTCTAAGAAGCCTCAAGTGTCTAAGGTGATAAAAAATAAGATCGTCCAGATTATCTCCATATATCTTCAACGAATACAGCTGTTTGCCAGAATGCCTTGTCTTATTTGAATCGAACAAGACAAAATTGTTAAGCCCAAAAAACTTGCTATTACAATCAATGGTCACCATACGTGTCATCAAATCTGAAGAAGAAGATGGAGCACTTGAACTTATCCGATCAAACAACTTGTCCTTTCTTGCTTTTGTCAAACAAAAGTCATACACAAGATCATGAAGTCAGAGAACTGGAAACTGATCTATCTCGTAAAAATGAATTACCAAGCTACTGGAAATTCAGCTATCCAAATAAACCTTCATCTCTGTCTGTTCCATAAGTCCTTCAGCACGCAAAAAATCTATCAATATATCCAAATATGGTAGTGCAAACTCCTTTGAATAATCTGCAAGGTAAAGCAAGAATGGCTTTACTTGATATGGTAAATGGTCATAACTTAATTCTATAACCTTCATCTCTTTCACTTCGCTGTTCACAATATAGGAATTCAAATTAGTTTGAACTTCAAGCCACACAGTCTTGTTCTTTTCCCTCCCAGCAATGACTCCAGCAATCAGATCAGCCACCAAAGAAAGCCCTTTACAATTTTGGGCTATTTCGTTACCAATATCCAATAGGTCATCGGGGCAACTCTTGTTTCCAAATGCCCTTTTCTCTAATAACTCCCAGCTTTCTTCCGATCTTAGCAATCGAAGGTTAAGAGGAGCAGTGTAAAGCTTTCCATGCAAAGCTACTTCCGTTTCTCGAGTTGTCAAAATAATTCGACTTCCTTTCTGAACTTCCGAAAAAGGTCTTGTTAACTCATCCCATGTAGTAGTATCCCATTCATCATCCAAGACAATAAGATACCTCTTTCCATGCAGTCTTCTCCATAGCTTATCAGAAATATCAATATTCTCACTCAATGTTGAATCCGAGCCATTAACTTGATTAAAAATTGCATCCAACAATTTCTTCTCACGCTATTCTTGGCCAACTGTGCACCGTGCACGGAGGTCGAAATGACTAGACATTCTCTTGTCATTGTATACTTTGTAACTCAAAGTAGTTTTGCCTAACAAAATGACATCTAGATATGTCTGTCCACTGGTGAGCTTTGTAATTATCAAGTCTGTCTCCTCCTCAAACCCAACAATTATTTTACCAGTTGTCAGTGACTCCCTTTTAACTGGCTTCTTGGGAGTGTTTACAACAATGAGACTCTTGTTCGTGGAGATTTTCTCATGTAAATTGAAGATATCTTCTTTGATAAGCTTGATCTTTTTTATGGTAATGGGAAGTGAGAAAATAAGATGCAAGAGACCATTATCTCGAACAATAATTGAATTAATGACATCTTTTGCCTCATATGCCACATCTAAAACATGTGTCAAGAGATATTTATATAATCGTTGCTCAACTTTCACGAAGACCGATCTTATGAATTCTAGGTGTTGTTTCACCAATGCAATTTATTCCCTCATCAGAGCAACTGAATAAGCATCAGAATCTAACAAATCATTTAACTGTATGTGTAGTAGATGCATGAAGAGCAGTCCATCACTCATGGGGAAGCATCATTGAGATGAGTTTGGGGCTATCAAATAAACATGTTTGAGATCTTCCTTGAGGAGTTCAATGTTTTCCTGCAAGTCTAGAGTGGCATAGTTTGTCTCACTGGTACTCTCTTTATTCATTGGTTCTCTTCTAAATCACTAACAAGAGTTGTTTCATTGGTATTCTCTTTCTTCATTGATTTCTCTTCTAAGCCATGGATAAGGGTTAATACCTCCCTAGTAAGTACTCCAACACGTGCTAGGAGATCAAATAATTTGTCATGATGAATCAAGTCCCAGGCACATCAGTAAGAATAACTAATAGGAAGTCCATCATGACATGAATGTTTTGAGCCCCTGGAGTGTTAGCGGTAAAAGCACTTACCATGTGATCTTGCAGGTGAATTAGACATTCCCTAAGAATATCTGGAGAGGTTTCTAGAAGCTGGTTAATGAAGCGTCCAACTTCTGTTGAAGTTGAAGCTTTCAAATTTGTATAACATATGTGCATAACTTCCAGTTCAATTGGAATAATATTCAAGAGTAGATGTGCTACCTTGAAGAGCGGGGAGTCTTCACGTCATCATTCTGATCATCCTCATTTAGATCCCAAAAGAAGTGTCCTACTCTCTCAGCTATCAGTTGAAACTGAGGTAAGACATTCTCAACCATCTCATGCTTAATGCAACCTTTCACTATCAACCCATGGAAATCCTTTACATTGCCATAGACATTCTGAAGAATCTCATATTTAGTTACTAATGGAAATACCTTTTCAGCACAATACTTGGATAGATGATAGAGATTCAAGAGGAGGAAGTCCAATTCCTCATCCATCACGGTGACATTTGATTTAACATGACGATGCGAGCTGATATAGTCATCCATGTTATCAACGAGGCTAGGAAGGACATGATGCGTGTTGTACTTACACCTGATGTTGTTGTTGTTAGTAAATATCCCTCCTATATGGAGGAAGTGTCTAATTCTAAATTGGATAACACTTTAAATCTTTCATATATTTTAATTTGGGCCCTTTATATTCAAACTTTAAAGCCCAAATGTATTGATATTTTATTTTGGCCCATTTCACTCCTTTGGTGTGGCTAACAAATAGTAGCAGCAGCTAAAATTAGAAAGCAGCAGCAGAAATAGAAGGAAACACAGAAAACCTTCAATTTTAAGAAACACAGAAAACCTTCAATTTTTAGTCCACTGTTCTAGCAATCTATTTTTTTTCGAAATCGAAGGCCAAATGGAGTCCGATCGTCCTCAAATTTTAGTATGTTATTCATGACACTTTCCTCTTAGTAACTGATCAGTTTCTCATTTTGATGCCCGAAAGGTGGTTTTCTTGCTGCGTATTTTAGACCTGCATTTTTTAGAACTTTTACTCTATTTTGGTGAAATTGTTGATTGTTATTTTGCCAAGGATGTTTCTTGATGATTATATTTGCCTCTAGTGTTTACTAGAGAGGAGAACTTGTTGTGTCCACTTGGTTCTTGGTGATTAGTGGAAGTTTTTTGTACCGTTGTTGAACGGTACCATGGTTTTCTCCTCGATTTAGGGTTTCCACGTAAATTGTGTGTTCTCTACTCTATTTCTGTTGTTTTCATTGATCTACTGTTGCTGACTCTTTTTTGGAGTTCATTGTGCCTTGTCATTCATCTTGTTTATTTGGGTGAAAAGATTTTACTGTGCTTCCGTTGTGTTTCGTCCTTGCTTCCCCAACAAAGTGGTATTAAGAGCTTGGTTATTTTTGGTTGGCTTTTTGTGTTGTCTATAATGGATGACAAGTAATTGTGCAAAGGATGATTATTTTGGACTCCACGAATTAGTCTATTTGAAAAATTCGTATTAAGGATTATTTGTGTTCTAAAGAATTGCTTGACCCAATTTTGCATAAAGATCGTCCAACAGGTATTGCTGAGAAAGATTGGACTAGCTTGAATCAAAAAGCCGTTTCCTCTATTCGACAATATGTTTCTTTAAGTATCTTGCAATATGTTGCTAATGAAACTAATGCATTTGAGATGCGGAAGGAACTTGAATCCATGTATGAAAGATACAATGCTATGGGCAAAGCTTCTTTGATTAGGAAGCTTGTTAAATTGTAATACAAAGATGGTGATAGCATTGTAGTTCACATGAATGAGTTTCAGGGTGTGGTAAACCAACTAGCCAGAATGAAGATGAAATTGGAGGATGAACTTCAAGCTTTGATGTTGCTTTCCTCATTGCCCGATAGTTGGGATACCATGGTAGTTTTACTTAGCAACTCTACTCCGGATGTCAAGATGACTATGGAGATGGTCAAGGCTAGTCTTCTTCATGAAGCGGCTAGGAGGAGAGAATCAGGTTTCCCTAGCCAAGTTGAAGCAAATGTGATTCCAGAATCTAGCAGGGGGAGAAGCAAGACTAGAAATCCTCATTATAGAAACAAGTCCAAATGGAGATCCAAATCAAGGAAAAGAGACTTCATTTGCCATTATTGTCAGAAGCCGGGTCACATTGAGAAATTATGCAGAAAGAAAAAGAGAGATATGTCTAGGGATAGAAAAGAGAAAATTGAGAATTCCGAGCAAAAGCTAGATGAGAAGAACACTACAGCCTTGGTATCTGGTGATGATGATTTGTTTATTATTGGTGATCATTTACTATTCAATATAGCATATGATGCCTGCACCTGGGTGATTGATTCTGGTGCATCTTATCATATTACTTCGAATAGGGAGTACTTCTCGTCCTACACTACTGGTGACTTTGGTCATGTGAGGATGGAAAATGGTGGTTAATCGAAGATCATCGATAAAGGCACTATTTGTTTAGAAACTTCCACTGGTTGCAGGTTGGTACTCAGGGATGTGAGACATATCGCAGATATTAGATTGAGATTGATTTCAGTTGGCTTGCTTGATGATCAGGGCTATGCTAACAGATTCTGTGATGGAAGATGGAAACTCTCTCGGGGAAATTTGATTGTAGCTCAAGCTAAGAAATAGAATTCACTTTACGTTATGCAGGACAGAATATGTAGCGAAGATGCCAATATAGCAGGTGATGCCTCTAGCGAATTGTGGCATAAGAGACTTGGCCATATGAGTAAAAAAGGCTTGCAGATACTTTCCAAGAAAGATTATCACCCAGATATTTCAGGTATGCCTTTAAACTCTTGTGTTGATTGTTTGGCTGTAAAACAACATAGAGGTGCATTCCATACACGTCCCCCACATAGAAGAAAACATGCTCTAGATCTTATTCACACTGATGTTTGTTCTATGGATGCTAAATCACATCATGGTGCACAATATTTTGTGACTTTTATTGATGATTTTTCTAGAAAAGTGTGAGCTTTTTTGTTGAAAAATAAATACCAGGTACTTGATTCTTTTAAGGAGTTTCATACCAGAGTTGAAAGAGAAAGTGGTAGAAAACTCAAGTGTGTCAGATCAGATAATGGTGGTGAGTACAAGGGTCCATTTGAGAACTACTGTAAGAGTCAGGGCATCAGGCTTGAGAAAATAGTTCCTAAGACACCTCAGCTTAATGGAGTTGCAGAAAGAATGAACAAAACCATTGAGGAGAAAATCAGATGTCTGCTATCTCATGCTAAGCTGTCAAAGTCCTTTTGGGCAGAGGCAATGCTTACTGCATTGTACTTGATTAACCTTTCCCCCTCAGTTCCTCTTGAAGGTAATGTTCCTCAGAGCGTTTGGTTAGGGAAAAATGTCTCCTATAAGCATTTGAGAGTCTTTGGCTGCAAAGAATTTGTTCATGTTCCTAGATATGAGAGATCCAAGCTTGATAAGAAGACCAAAGAGTGCATTTTCTTGGGATATTCAGAGGATGAGTTTGGATATAGTTTATGGGATCCACATAATAGCAAAGTGATCAGAAGCAGAGATGTGATTTACTTTGAAGATCAGACCATTGAAGATTGTGAGAAGAAGCAGGCAAATCCTTCTCCATGCATCACAGTTGATCCAATTTCAAATCATCCTTGTGTTGTAGTCCCTCAAGATCATGGGAGAGATATGCAAAATCATGCAGATGACACTCCCGAAGATAATCATGATGATGGTAATGATGATATTCTTGAGTCACAGCCACATTTAGAGCCACCACCATCACCTCAGTTGAGAAGATCCACCAAAGTCAGAAAACCTTCCACGAGACTTTTAGAGGATGATTTAATGCTAGTCACTGATGGAGGAGAGCCAGAGACATATGATGAAGCTATGTCACATGTATACTGCAAGAAGTGGTATTATGCCATGCAAGATGAGATGACATCCTTGCATCAAAACCACACATATGAGCTTGTGGAGTTGTCTAAGGGCAAGAGAGCACTCAAGAATAAGTGGGTGTATAGATTGAAGTGTGATGAGAGTAGCTCACAACCAAAGTATAAGGCAAAATTAGTTGTGAAGGGTTTCAGTCAGAAGAAAGACATAGACTTTGATGAGATATTTTCTCCAGTTGTGAAGATGTCCTCTATTTGAGTTACACTTAGATTAGCTGCTAGTCTGGAATTGGAGATTGAGCAGCTTGATGTGAAAACAACATTTCTTCATGGTGACCTTAATGAGGAGATCTACATGGAGCAACCTGAAGGATTTCAGGTTAAGGGAAAGGAGAACTTTGTATGGTTTGAAATAAGCACCTCAGCAGTGGTACAAGAAGTTCGAGTCCTTTATGGTTGATCATGGCTTCCACAAAACACATTTTGATTATTGTGTCTTTGTGAAGAATTACTCCGAAGGTGACTTTCTTATTCTCCTTTTATATGTAGATGATATGTTGCTTGTTGCCCAGGATACCAAGATCACTAGATTGAAGAAGTCATTGAGCAAGTCCTTTGAAATGAAGGACTTAGGCCCTGCTAAATAGATTTTAGCCATGAGGATCACTCGTGATAGAAAGAACAAGAAACTTTGGCTATCACAGGAGAGATATATTTAGAAGGTGCTTAATAGATTCAACATGAGCAATGCTAAACCCGTGAACTCTCCACTTGCAGGATACATGAAGTTGAGTATAGATCAGTGTCCTTCAAGTGAGAAAGAAAAGAAAGAGATGAAAAGGTGCCTTATGCTTCCATCATGGGCAGTTTGATATATTCCATGGTATGTACGAGGCCATACATTGTACATTCGGTTAGGGTTGTTAGCCACTACATGTCGAATCCGGGTAAGGAGCACTAGGCAGCCGTGAAGTGGATTCTCAGATATCTTAGAGGTACCTCCAAAGTTTTGTCTATGTTTTGGTATTGGACAACCTGAGTTAGCTGGGTACACAGATGCAGATATGTCTGGAGATGTTGATACTGCAAAGTCTATCATGGGATACTTGATGACATTTGATGGAGCTGCAATTTCATGGCAATCAAGATTGCAGAAATATTTTGCTTTGTCCACTACTGAGGCAGAATATATAGTAGCTGTTGAGGCAGGCAAGGAGTTATTATGGATGAAAAATTTTCTTGAGGAGATTGGTTTGGAACAAGAAAATTATCTTCCAGAGTGCCATCCACCTTGCCAAGAATGCCGCTTTTTATTCTTGAACCAAACATATTAAGAAAAGATATCATTGGATTCGAGAAGCTGTAGAGGACAAGCCTTTTGAACTTGTAAAGATTCACACAAGTCATAATTGTTCAGATATGTTGACCGAAACTTTGTCAAAAGAGAAGCTCGTGTTTTATCGAGAGAAGGCCAATTTGATTGCTTACTCCATATAGGAGTGAGGGGGAGATTTATTAGTAAATATCCCTCCTACATGGAGGAAGTGTCCAATTCTAAATTGGACAACACTTTAAATCTTTCATATATTTAATTTGGACTCTTTATGTTCAAACTTTAAAGCCCAAATGTATTGTTATTTTATTTTGGCTCATTTCACTCCTTTGGTGTGGCTAACAAATAGTAGCAGCAACTGAAAATCGGAAAGCAGTAGCAGAAACAGAAAGAAACACAGAAAACCTTCAATTTTTAGTCCACTGTTCTGGTAGTCTGTTTTTTCTTCTGGATCGAAGGCCAAACGGAGTCCGATCATCCTCAAATTTTAGTATGTTGTTCATGACACTTTCCTCTTCAAGTACCTAATCAGTTTCTCATTTTGATACCTGGAAGGTGGTTTTCTTGCTACGTTTTTCAGATCGGCGTTTTTTAGAACTTTTACTCTATTTTGGAGAAATTGTTGATTGTTGTTTTGCCACGAATTTTTCTTGATGATTTTATTTGTCTCTAATGTTTAGTAGAGAGGAGAACTTGTTGTACCCACTTGGTTCTTGGTGATTAGTGGAAGCTTTTCGTACCGTTGTTGAACGGTACCGTGGTTTTCTCCCTGATTTAGGGTTTCCACGTAAATTGTGTGTTCTTTACTTTATTTCCGTTGTTTTCATTGATCTGTTGCTGCTGATTCTTTTTTGAAGTTCATTGTGCCTTGTCATTCATATTGTTTATTTATGGGAAAAGATTTTATTATGCTTCTGTTGTGTTTCGTCCTTGCTTCCCCAACAGTTGTCAACAACATCCAAAATTGCTTGAAGCTGATTCTCAATCTCGTGTCTTTTGCCAGCCATCATATCTTCAAACTGCTTCAAATCGGAATAAGAAAGCTGGACATGTTCCAATAAATGCTAGCTCCAGTTTCAGATCTTTACTTAGATCCACATCAACAGCTCTCTGATTTTCCTCATTCTTTAATCTCTCCATGAAATCGAGAACAATGGCAATGTCCTTGCGAAGAGCAGAGCATGACACCTGTTAATACACCAACTGGTAGTTTTGATTGTGTATTATAATAAGAGTATGTATAAAACGCCGCGCTTCGCGTGGTGGTGAATTTGTTTAATTACATTACTTATGTTTATTTTTTAATATTCATTTTTTCGAGTGAGTAAATTGTTATGTCAATAGTGTATTATTTCTTTGGTCCTTTTTGTCTATCATTTTAGCTTTTTAAACAGATCTTTGATCCTTTCTGGTCGGGGGCGCTGGCAAAACATACATTGTGGTTGTTCTATTACCTGCTTATCTGTACTTTGTTTTTACAATGAAGGTTGAAGACCTCCTTTTATAGACCACTCACTATACACCATGTGACTGGTGCTTGCACCTTCTAACAAACTCAATGTCAACTGAAACAGTTACTTCACGCATAACCAATCGACTGTAGCTCACTTATACTATCATCTATCTATCATTTCTCATTATAGAAAGGCTTAGAATAGCTTCCATTTTTACAAAGATGTGACTTCTCAAACCTGCAAGGTTTTCATGAACAGATTACATCCTTATATCTACTCACGGTTTATATGTAACTAAAGCGATGATGAAACCACAATACAAATAAACAGGGCAGCTATCTTTCTGTTTCGTGGTTTAGATAGTTAGAAATTTCTTCTTTGCATAATGGGAATTGGTGAGGTAAGTTTCTTTTTTTTGGTTCTGAATAGTAATTTGTATATTCATTGTAGAAATTAAGTTATTTCTTTCTTTCTATTTAAGTGTTCATAGGGAATGCAAAGATGAACTGGAAGAGCAGGAATGATGTGCATGAAAAAAAAAACAGTGCGTAACCTGGTAAAGGTTTTTCTTTATATATAAAGATAGATAGATCCCCTAAGCAACAATTCTCACACGGAATTGTTTGTTTTACTCATTCACTCCTTTGTGATCAATGGTTTATGTTCTTAAGCTGTGTGACAACACTTATGGACATTGTTAGTAGTGCGTTTATTCCACAAAACTGTTAGAATTGTCCCCTTCACTTCTGCCAACCATGATGCATCAACCAAACCCCAAATACCTTGCAAGTCCCTCATAAGGCTAAAGTTAATCTGGTATGTGATCCATGTTTTTAACTACTTCAGAGGATGAAATTTTATATGTATCTAAAGCGATGATGAAAAGTTATACAAAAATCGATTATGCTCACAGTTTATAGCTAACTAAAATGATGACAAAATTTTATCCAAAAACCGATTCCATCATTATATCTACTCACAGTCAATATTCAATTGATGAATAGTTTATGGAAAACTGAATTTGATTTCAACAATTGCGATAGGTCTGGGTTTGAAGGAAAGGAAGATATTTGTAGCACTCAATCATACGTGAACATGGTCTTAATTATGAATCCAATCCAAAACAAACTAATCAAATTTAAAGGAGCTGATTTAAGAACAGTAGTGGTAAAACTTGTATAAAACAATGACTATAAAAGAGAAATTGTGTACAGCGAATTCTAAAAATTGACTATAATTGTACTTAGATGGAGGATTTGTTTTTGGCAGTGGCAATGCTCAGGAAGCCAATAAAGGCTGAAACTGAAAAGTGAAAACAGCACGTAAAGCGCAACATGGCTGGATGCAGTGGGGATATACTGTGATGCGTTTATGTTCGCTAGAATCCATGCGAGTCCCAAATTGATTTCGGCATTTGGTTGAAATTTATTTGTGAAGAACAAGGCAGAGAGGCGCTAGAATCTAGTGACCAAGAACAGGGAGATGTAGCAGTAAAAGGAGGTACTGTTTATCTACTCACACTCGATATTCAATTGATGAATAGTTTATGGAAAAGCAGCTAAAACTTGCATAAAACACTGATGAAGAGAAAGCATGTACAATGAATCTTAAAAATTAACATTAACTGCACTCAGATGCAGGATTATTTTTGCTGGCGACGGCAATAATAAAGGCGGAAATTGAGAAGGGAAGAGTGCTGGTAAGACGCAACATACCTGGATGCAGAAGGAATATCTATTGTGCTACATTTATGTTCCGTGGAATCAATGTGTGAAGTCCCAAATCGGTTTTGAGGTTTGGTCAAAATCATTTCTGAACGGCTGTAACAGCCTTAAAAGGAGATTAAGTGAAGGAGTGGGAACATTGATATTCAATTGATGAGTAGTGTATGAAAAAGCCGCTAAAACTTGCATGAAATACTGATTATAGAATGCAGAATAAGTGCATTTGGATGCAGGATTTTAAAAAGTGACAATAAGTGCATTCGGATGCAGGATTTGTTATTGGCATGTTTTGTACAATCTATTGTTAGGAAATATGATCTGAAGATTTTCTTGGTAACGCCCAATGGGAAAGTTCCATGGTGATAGGGTTATATATTAATGATATCTGAATATTTTCAATTACACCGAATACAAATACACAGAGATCACTTGGGGAATGCTTTACAAGATTGTTGAATTTCTGGATGGGAGATTTCTTGATGGGAGATTTCTGGATGGCTAACAAATGAAATGGCCCTCCTATTTATACAACTTCCTAAGGACCCTAGCCGTTGCTACAGTGCCCTGACCGTTGCTACAGTGCCCAAAACATTGCTACAGTGCCTTGATTGTTGCTGCAGTGCCCTGAGAGTTCTGGAGCCTTCCGGGGCGCGTTGGACATGTTTCTGAGCACAATACATAGATATAATATTAGGCTCCACAACCTAACAATTCTCTTCCTTGGAGACTGATCTATTATCAATATCCTCACCCTATCGCAACGCTTTCTTCTATACAACCTACGGAAGACCAACCGAGGTTTTGCACAATATCAGTTTTTTTTTCAACACCAACACACTTGGTCAACATGTCTGCTGGGGTCTTTGCACCCTCTCCAAACACATGTCACCGTCTTGCACTGACCTCCGAGTGAAATGGTACCGTCTTCGGATGTGCTTCATCTTTGAATGATATACTGGATTCTTCACCAGTTGTATGGCACTCTGACTTTCTGTATAAAGAATTTTCTTGCACTACTTCCTGCCTAATTCTTTCAGATAATCCACCAACCATATCATCTCTTTCCCAGCTTTAGCTATTGCTATGTACTCAGCCTCAGTCAACGAAAGGGCAATACACTTTTGAAGCTTAGACATCCAGGTAACTGTTGCTCCATCTGATTCAGCTTTGATCCTAAACACCCATTTGTTCAGTAAAGCTCTTTTCCCTGTAGGCAATTCAGTCAAGACCCACATGTTGTTCTTCTCAGGTGAACTCATCTCATCATCCATGGCTTGCTCCCACTTGATTGAATCCTCCACCTATAAGGCCTCATCAAAAAGACTCTAGTTCTTCTTCATCAGTCAGCAACAGATAATGTAATGAAGGTGAATAACTATCTGGTGCCCTGATAGTTCTGGATGATCTCCTCAACTTCTGCTCTGGTGTTACTTATTCCACCTCAGGTTCTTCATCAATCGTCTCTGGAGTTTCTTGAGTTTTAATGGCAACATTGTTAGGCAAACTCCTCTGTAACTCAACTTCAACTCCCACTCGTTTTGCATTCTCTGAACCCGACATGTCCTTGTCCTTGTACAAGACATTCTCATCAAATGTCACATCACAGTGCCTTAGGATTTTTCTATTTTTATCATCCTAAAACCTGTAACCAAACATATCAGAACCGTAGCCTATGAAGTAGCACTTCACAGCCTTAGCATGAAGCTTGTCTCTCTTCCACCAATGTGGGATGGGTTTGTATACCCAACAAACCTCCCCTCAAACTCGGACCACACAATCTCGTGACCTCCCCTTCATTGATTATTGATTTTTAGATCTACCACCATCTTGTAACGCCACAACAACCTGCAGGACATGCCGTTCGACCATGCTGTCGAGAAGACTTTTGACAGAAAGCATTACCATAGACCTCTACATCGCTAGGTTACACCATCTGATCTGCCAAATCATCTTGCACCACCATTATTGCCCAACTATATACGCTGCCTGTACCATCACATGACAGAAAGACTTTCGATACAAGGCACCCTTGCAGATCTTTGGTCCTAATGCCACATACCTTTTAGGTCCTAATGCTACACCGGTGACTCCGCACACGTCGATCTATCACTTCTGCCCTCCAAACCTGGGCTCTGATACCTCTCCCGAATGCATATCCTTCTGTGCCTGCTGCTCCTTTCGTTTCCGTAGTATGGCACCAAGGCTCATCAATCTAGGGCAATGTCTATAACTATGTGGCTCCCTATATAGGTAGCACTTGGGCGCTTTCTCGGGCTATGCCCTACCCGTTCTGTCGCTTTATCTTCCGAACCTCCAGTTATTAGGCCTGCTGGTGTCATGATGCTTGGGTCGTGGCTGCCATCCCCGGCCTCTGCCATCATCTCCCCCACCTTGGTCATGATCACCATCCGAATCTTTCCCTCTGTCTCTGCTTCACCTGTCATATCGAGCGTCCGTCAAAGCCTCTCCCGGTGTGATGGCCTCATCAAAGGTGGAAACTTGTCGATGTTCCAGCTCCATTTTGGCCCAACCCTACAATTCATCCATGAAGTAGAACAATATTGTTAGGGTAGAAGGTCTTCTTGAACTCCGCCTTGAACTGCTTCTGCGTGCTGATCGTGCAGAGTCCCCTTCCAATCTCAGCATCTTTTCGCCTCCACCACAGCATCGCCATCTCACTCAGGTACATTACAACCGCATTGATCTTCGTATCATCACAGCTCACCTTGTTGCACTTGAAGTAATTCTCTAAGTGCCACAAGAAATTTTTCACCTCTTGCACGTCTCAAATGCCTTTGAAAACACGTGGCTTGGGAGCCTCAATTCTGGCCTCTCCTGATCCAGCAATCCTGATGCATCTTCCACCAGCCACTCCTTCCTCAAGTGCCCTCAGCTTCACACTCATAGCCTCCATGGTATCGCCCATGGTCTTCATGGTGGCGCTCATAGCCTATATCGTGCTAAGTGCCTCCATGAGCTAACACTCTATGAAAGTGATGGTCTCCCTCATCTCGAGCTCCGCCGCCTGGCAACTGTCCAACCCTTTTCGAATGTCCGCATTCTCCTCAAAGGTGAATTCTTCCAAAGCATGGAAATTGCCATCAAACTGATTCAAGCAGCGGCCCAAGAACTCTACTACTCGTCGGGTAGTATCCACCCTCTAAACCCATCCTTTGTCGAGCGGGACGTCACCGAGGTCTTCACCTCGTTCGTCATCGCTTAACTTCGTAGCCTAAAGTGAGTGAGTTATGGCCTCACTTGGTGATGGTCCGATCGGCACCTCCTCAACCTTCTTGGAGCCTTTCTTCCCTCTACGTTTCATACCAACATCCAGATCATAGTGATTCCTGCCCCACGATGGGCGCCAATTGTTAGGAAAAACGATCTGAAGATTTTCTTGGTAATGCCCAATGGGAAAATTCCATGGTGATAGGGTTATATATATTAATAATATCTAAATATTTTCAATTACATCAAATACATTTATACACGGAGATCACTTGGGGAATGCTTTACAAGATTGTTGGATTTTTGGATGGGAGATTTCTAAATGAGAGATTTCTGGATGGGAGATTTCTGGATGGCTAACAAATGAAATGACCCTCCTATTTATACAACTTTCTAAGGACCCTAGCCGCTGCTACAGTGCCCTTTTTAGCCGTTGCTATAGTGCCATTTCTAGCCATTGATACAGTGCCCTGACTGTTGCTACAGTGCTATGACCATTGCTACAATGCCCTAATCATTGCTATAGTACCTTCAGAGTTCTGGAGCCTTCAGAGGTGCGTCGAACACGTTTCTAAGCACAGTGCATAGATATAATATCAGGCTCCACAGCCTAACATCTATGTGAGAAGTCCCAATTGGATTTTCAGTTTTCGTCGACACTGTTTATGAACGGTTGCAAAGGCGTGAAAAGAGTGAAGCAAAGGGGTGGCAATGTTGGAAGAAGGATAGTTGTGGAAATATATAAAATGAAATAAATTGTTGCATTGTGGTGGCGCCACATCGTCGGACTAAACATCCTCTTTTTTTTATATATATATATATAATTATGTATTTATAGCATAAGTATTGTATCACATACATACCTCTAAGTTGCTTGCTTCCCGTTTCTCTCTTTCCATGATAGAAAAGTGCCTTTCGAAATTCGGATAAGAAATTTAAACACATAGTTGATGAAAAATCTGACATTTCTGTGAATGACTATTCCAAGTTTGAAAAGAGTTGTACCATGAGCTACTATGTTGAGTAACACTTGAATTTGTATAGTGTCCTAAGACCAAATAATGATACTGATGAACAAATTAAAGTAACTCATCAACTAGTTGGTTTCATACATATATTTGATTTTAATGAAATTGTTTGTCCATCAATAGCTATAATGAAAAATCTGATATTT